>CM072531.1:600000-825000 GCA_036898165.1 Silybum marianum | reverse complement strand
TGTATGATTGATTTTTTACAGGTTCTTTTGAAGATCTGAAATATGCTTCAAGTATTGAAAAGTCAAAGACTATTCAATCAAGGGTTGTACATCAAAAAGTGAAATTTTGGATGTACCAACTAACTTCAATATTCAGATCATATTGTAAAAGTCAAGATTGGGTCACCAACATAGTGGGTCACCGATGGTACACATTTAAGTCATCAAAGTATTGAGTCATCAATACAAGATGAGGTCATCAAGTTAGTACCCATCCACCGACACTATGTATCTTGGTCACCGAAATTGCAGGTATATTTTCTAAGGCTGTGATATCAAGTCACAACTACAAGGGTGTACACTCTCAACACTTAGTGAGATTTGAAGTTCACTAAGTAATGTGTACACTTTTCAATTCCAGCCTTACAAGGTATCCACCGATGTGATACATAGGTTCATGTATCACTTAGCAATTTTCAAGAGATAAGTTCTTGACTCACAACAAATGCAAGACACGTGAGCAGCAAGAACTTGGGCATCAAGCCTTAAATAAAGACATCTCTTTTATTCTTATAAAAGAAATATTTGTCTTTTAGCTAAAAGGTTTGATGGGACTTCACAGAGCATGAAGAAAAGAAGATAAAGTTATTTGACATTACGTGCTACAAAGAATGGTTCATCCATTATTCTAGTACAAAAGGAGTGGTCTCTTCCTTTGTCCAGCAGATACACTTCCAGCTAATGAAACCTTGACAACTGTCCACATGCATCCCATGCATGGGCACTATAAAAGGAGATGAAGTCCTTCCCAGAAATCTCACGCTTTCAACAAATTTTCAAAGTGATTATTTGTTTGACTCCGGCAAAGCTGTGTGCTATAACAGTCTTGTTTTAACTTCCTTAGTGTATAAGTTAATTACTGTTATCTGTGTGTTTAGTTTGATAGAATAGTGTGTCTGTTCTTTTCCGCATCAAACTACCTGTGTGTAAATTTTTGATATTTATATTAAAAAATTTAAAAAGAGTATATTCTGTGTGTTTTATATTCAACCCCCCCTCTACAAAACCCTCACTTAGTTAGCCATCTCTCTTTGGGAGCTAACAAGTGGTATCAGAGCAGTTGGTTTAATTCAATAAACCAGATCTGTGATGGCTACTACTTCAAATGTTGATGGTACTCTGCAGACCTCCTCCAGTAATACATATGATTTAGGATCCTTGGCCAAACCTCCAAGGTTCAACCCAAGTAACTTTGGGTTATGGAAAAATCGCATGTTATTATTCTTGGAAGGGATCGATTGCAGGTATCCCAACATCCTCAGTGAGGGACCTATTGTTCCTAAAATATGGGCTCGCTTTGGCCCTCAAAAGGACGCTGAAGGAAAGGACATAGAGTCAGATGATGAAAGAAGTGAGACAACTGGTAGATATATCATCAAACCTTCAAACAAATTTAGTAAAGATGATAAACGCCTAGTTGCTCTAGACACTAAAGTCAAATCTGCTCTTGCTGTATCCCTTCCTGATGAAGTGTATCACTCTCTTCTTAACCTTCCCACTGCTAAAGAAATGTGGGATACTTTGAGTGTCTTATATGAAGGCACCAAAGAAGTCAAGAAATCTAACAGATCCGTCTTGTTAGAAAGTATGAACTTTTCTCCCATGAAAAAGGAGAATCTCTCTACCTACTTCAATCGTTTTAACTCGTCTTCTCAATGATCTTAAAGTTCTTGGACGAGTTTATGATAATGAAGAAGTTCTCTTCGCAAGTTCATGGATTGTCTCCCGTACTTCGGGAAACTATCCGTACTTGCATCAAGCAAACCAAGGACTTAGAAATAATGCCTTTAACTGCTCTCTATGGAACTCTTCTCTACTATGAACAAACTAAGAACCAGAGAAAATCTCTTATAAAGGATATCAAATCCTCTTATGTTGCTTTGATAGGTGATTCAAAATCTTCTTCTTGTGTTCCTAGAATCACCTATCCTTCTTCTGATTCTGAAAACGATATTAAGGAAGACTCTTCTCATCTGTCAGATGCATACTATAGTGCTGCTGATGATGAAGGAGAAGAATCAGCCATTGACATACTTTCTGATAGTATGGCAATGATTGCTGGAAACCTTAAGAATAAAAGATTTTCTTCAAACCGCTCTAAATTTAATAGAAAACCTTTTTCTCAAAAATCCTCTTCTGATAAAGCAAATGAAGAATGCTTCAATTGTGGAAAGAAAGGTCATTTTGCTTCTGAGTGCAGATCAAAAGCTTCATCTTCTCTCAAACCTTCTTCTTCTTATGGCCATGACTTCTCAAAATCAGCTTCTAGGAAGCATGAAGAGAGAAATAGCCAATCCTCTAAAGAAAATTCTGAATCAAAAGAAACCTCTAGATATAAGAAGTACAAAGCTAAATACAAAAGGGAAAAAGAAAGAAACCAAAGTAAAAGTAAAACTTTGATTGATGAGGCTCATTGTTGGGAGGATGAGCAAACCTCTGAGAGTGAGAGTGAGTATGTCACAAAATGCCTCATGGCCAAAATCGATGAGCTGAAAGACATGGAAAAGTCACTCTACACTACCCTTGTATCTGCTGAGGGATCTACTTCAGGAACAAAGCCCCAGGTACATCCCTTTACCTTTCTCTCTGATGATCAAAAGGTTGATGCTTTTGATTCTTTAACTATTGACTTTTGCAATTTAAAGAATCAAAAGAAAAAGGCTGACATGCACATTAAATGTATAAATGATCAACTTCTCTCCTGTTTTTCTAAACTCAAGGACTTTGACAAAATGAAAGCTGATCTAGAAAACTAAGGTATTTAAATGACAGTCTTTCTAAAGAGAAAACAAAGATTTCCAATACTCTTGAAAAGGAACAAGAGGTTCTTTCTAAGTGGACTAAATCTTCAAAAAATCTAGAAAAGATTCTTCTAGATCAAATCTCTTGTAAGGACAAGTCAGGACTTGGATATGGAAAAGATGATCCTCAACCTTCCGACCTTCCACTTCCATCATCCGAGTGTCAAGGCTTTCCTGCTGGTTTCTTCTCTGATGAAGATGATGATCTTTTAGATTACTCATCTGAGGATTCTACTTCTGTCCATTCAATAGATTTGTTAGATATGCTAAAAGTAGAGTCCAATGCCAAAAAGTTTGGAGTCTTTGTTAAAGCTAAAGAACCCTCTCCTGAGTCTTCAAAAGTTTCAACTCTTCCAAGCTCTTCTTCTTCTCCCAAACCTATTCAAAGACTTTTAAATTCTCTAAGTCTTCATGAGTCAAGATACTCCCAGGAGCAGCCGTCAAATGTTGCTGAGTATCCTTCTCCAAAAAGATTTTCTCCTCAAAAGAAAAAATTTTCTAAATCAAATTTTTCATCTAAAAGGAAATCTCAAATAGTTACTGATCTTATTCCTCGGTCAGTGAACTTGAAGAAATCAAGAAATCCTGGTAAAGGTATTCTTGGACCAAGACTAGGTGTCGGTCACCCCTCCTCTTCTCAGTCATCAACTTCTGTCCAAAGTTTTGATGATATGGATTTTAAAAGGGCCTTTTCTTTAAAGAAGTGCTATAATTGTGGCAATACTCTTCACCTTGCTAAAATTGCCCAAAAGATTTGGATCTTCGTAAAAATAAAATGCCTTCTAATCCCAAAGGACCCACCTCAAAATGGGTACCAAAAGTCTAAATTTGTTTCTGGGTGCAGGTACCAAACAAATATCACATATGGTACATGGACAGCGGGTGTTCAAGACACATGACCGGAAACAAACTTCTTCTCTCTAACTTATCAAAAGAAAAGGGACCCACTGTTTCCTTTGGAGGAAATGGAAAAGGGATCACCAAAGGATATGGTACCATATCAAATGGAACCATCACTTTCTCTAGAGTAGCCCATGTTGAAGGGCTAATGTACAATCTTCTAAGCATCAGCCAAATATGTGATTTGGGCTATAAGGTCATGTTTCAGCTGTGTGTGTGCTTGGTCTTTTATGTACAGAATAAGATTGTACTGGCAGGAACCCGACTGAATGATGTATACATAATCAACATGGAGGAAAGTGCAATAGAAGAAGCTGTGTGTCTTCTCTCTCAAGAACTAGCCAAACAAAGTTAGCTGTGGCATAAAAAGGTTCTCTCATCTAAACTTTAAAACCTTGAACAAACTTTCCAACAAAGAGCTAGTTGTTGGAATGCCAAAAATAGTTTTTGAAAAAGAAAAGTCATGGAGCATGTGAAAAAGGAAAACTCACCAGAACTTCCTTTAAAACAAAACAATGCTCATCTATCTCTCAACCTCTTCAAATGCTTCACATGGATCTGTGTGGTCCAGTAAGCACACCCAGTTTGGGTGGTAAAAAGTATATGCTAGTAATCGTCGATGAATTCTCTAGATATACTTGGGTGTTCTTTCTAAAACACAAGAGTGATGCTGCTGAAGAAATCATCAGGTTTACAAGAAAGATTGAAAATATGAATGGTAAACTGGTGAAGTCATTCAGAAGTGATAATGGCACGGAATTCAAAAATGCTGCTCTGGAAGATTTCTTTGACCTAAAAGGAATTTCTCAGAACTTTTCTGCCGTACGCACTCCTCAGCAAAATGGTGTTGTTGAAAGAAAGAATAGAACACTGTGTGAAGCTGCAAGGTCAATGCTGAGTGAATCCAAGTTGCCAACCTATTTTTGGGCAGAAGCAGTTAACACTGCATGTTTTACCCAAAACAGGTCTATCATAGTCAAAAGGCATGACAAGACTCCTTATGAAGTTTTCCATGGTAGAAAACCTGCAGTTGACTTCTTCCATGTGTTTGGTTGTGCTTGTCACATGCTAAATGACAGGAAACAACTTGGAAAATTTGATCCCAAGTCTGATGATGGAATTTTCATGGGCTATTCTCTCTCCTCAAGAGCCTTCAGAATCTTCAACCTAAGAAGGCAATGCATAGATGAATCCATGCATGTAAAGTTTGATGAGTTTGAAACATCTTCATTATCTTGTAATGAAGAAGAACTAAACCTATGGATAAATTCATGTGTTGGTGAAATTCCATCTTCCTCTCAACCCAATCCTCCAGATAGCAACCCTTCTCAGCCTCCCATAAACACCACCTTATCTTCAGAACCCTCTCTTTCTTCTCCACCTCCTGAAACTAACTCTACAGAAGACCTTACCCACCAAAACACCATATCTCCCACTAACCTACCTTCACCATCTCAAATTCCTACCTCATCCTCTTCTCTACCTCCTACCTTACCTCCTGCACTAAAATGGACCATGGATCATCCAATAGATTAAATCATAGGTGATCCACAAGTTGGTGTAAAAACAAGAAGAAGCATAAGCAATCTGTGCTTATATGTCAACTTTGATTCTATTGCTGAGCCTAAGCTGATAAATGAAGCCCGAGCTGATCCTAGCTGGGTAATTGCCATGCAAGAAGAACTCTCACAATTTGAGAGAAACAAAGTCTGGAAGTTAGTTCCTCGTCCATCCAACAAAACTATTATTGGAACAAAGTGGGTGTTTCGAAACAAGATGGATGAAGAAGGAACTGTCATAAGGAACAAAGCAAGGCTGGTTGCTCAAGGTTATCGGCAAGAGGAAGGAATTGATTATGATGAAACTTTTGCTCCTGTTGCCAGATTGGAAGCTATCCGAATATTTCTTGCCCATGCAGCTTACAAGAATTTTCGGGTATTCCAAATGGATGTCAAAAGTGCATTCCTGAATGGTGAACTTGCTGAAGAAGTGTATGTGAAGCAACCTCCTGGGTTTGAAGATCCAATCCATCCATATCATGTGTATCGGCTGGATAAAGCTTTTGTATGGACAGAAGCAAGCTCCTCGTGCCTGGTATGATACTCTCTCAGAATATCTACTTAGAAATAAGTATGTACGAGGCAAGGTTGACAACACCCTCTTCTTCAAGAAATCACAAGGTAATATCATTTTTGTTTAAATCTATGTTGATGATATTATTTTTGTAGCCACCGATGAATCCTTGTGTGATGAGTTTAGCTCCCTCATGCAAAAAGAGTATGAAATGAGCATGATGGGGGAGTTAACTTTCTTTCTTGGTTTGCAAGTAAAACAATCTCTAGAAGGTATTTTCATAAATCAAAGTAAATACATTAAGGATCTCTTGAAAAAGTTTCAATTTGATACTTGCTCTACCATGAAAACTCCTATGGCTCCTCCTCTTAGACTCTTTTATGATCCTGATGGCATTTCTGTAAATATTACAAATTTAAAGCCATGATAGGATCCCTTCTTTATCTTACTGCAAGTAGACCTGATATTATGTTTTCTACTTGTCTGTGTGCCCGATATCAAGCAAATCCTAAAGAATCACATGTGGCTGCTGTGAAAAGAATTTTTAGGTATCTGAAGGGTACCATAAATCTGGGTCTTTGGTATCCCAAAGACTCAGGTTTCGATCTCATCGGGTACTCTGATTCTGATTTTGCAGGTTCAAAAATAGACAGAAAAAGTACAACTGGAAGTTGTCAGTTACTTGGTGGAAAGCTTGTGAGCTGGTCAAGTAAGAAACAACATTCGGTGTCCACTTCTATTGCTGAAGCTGAATATGTGGCTGCTGGAAGTTGTTGTGCACAGATATTGTGGATGAAAAATCAGCTGTGTGATTACAATCAGATTTTCTCAAAGATCCCAATACTGTGTGACAACTCAAGTGCAATAGCCATTGCCAACAACCCTGTGCTTCATTCAAGATCTAAGCACATTGATATCAGGTATCACTTTATAAGAGATCATGTCTCAAAAGGTGATGTGGAACTTCATTTCATTCCCACTGATTATCAATTAGCTGATCTGTTCACAAAGCCCCTTGATGAAGCAAGGTTCAGGTTCCTCATCGGTGAATTAGGTATGATAAATATAGACTAACATATACATATATTTATATATTATGTGTATATATATATGATATACATTTATGTGTATTATATATATATGTTATATATTTACATATTTATATGTTTTATATATTTTTATATATTATATGTATATATATTATATACATTCATGTATATTATATATTTATATATATTATATTTCTATATATAAGAAAGTCATATATAATAATAATAATAATATATGTATATATAAAGTCGGTGAAGACTGACGTGGCACCCTCTCTCTATCTCTATATGTTAACCTAAACCCTAACCCTAAAACCATACACTCATCTCATCCACCGACGACGGCCCCTGCCACCATCCACCGACGTCAAGCCACCGAGAACCACCAGCCACTCTCAGCCGCCGACGGTCCAAGCCGCCGACGGACCACCTTCCGACACTCTTCGCCACTCTCAGCCACCGACGATCCTCTTTCCGACAAGCCACCATCGAACCACCGTCCACCGACGTTACCGACGTCGACCTTTTTACCAACCCACCGACGTTGTCTTTCCGACGAAACAACATCACCCATACACCATCGAGCCACCGATACTCATCCATCGAGAGCCACCGACGGTCGCTCACCGACGCCGTCCATCCACTGACGTCATCCCCCGACGTCTATCTGACGTCACTTTTTCGACGTCTCACCTACGTGGCATCCACCGACGTCGTCTCCATCCACCGACGTTGTTCCCTAAGTCTCTCAAGCCACCGACGTTAACACCACCATCCACCGACGTTTTTCTCTGTGTGACCATCCACCGACGTTTACTTTCTCTGTGTGACCATCCACCGACGTTGTACCACTCACCGAGGTATCTCTAAAACCCTTCACATTCTTAACCCCTTAAAGATAACTCTTGACTTACCACTCTTGATAAGCAAGATTCTTTGTTCTTATATCTAATGACATCATCAACATCATTAATGTCAGAGACCATGCGCCGAATTCAACCTTAAAAACCCTTAAAATTCTGACCTTTCAATCACCAAAAGTAATCATTATTTTTGAAAATTGTAATTCCCTCTCATATATAACCACTTCCCCCACTTCCTTACCACCTTTCTCGCACCCTTCCTCTCACATTTACAAGAGCATAACCTGCAACCTGCAACTTTCTTCATCTTCTTCAATGGCTTCTCCTTCAAGATCCTTAGAAGAACAAACAATGACCTTTGGGTCTCTCTCCTTTCCTGCATACAATTACTTTGGTCGTATTGGAACTGATAATGCTCATCCCGAGTACAATGACATATGCTGGTTCCTTCAAAGGTGCCCTCTCCAGTATGCTCTTACAGCAAAACCCAAGATGAGTAAGTTTCTTCTTGGAAACTTTTGGTTATCATGCACATTTGATGCTTCTACAGATCAAATCTTGGCATCTGTTCTCAGCAATAATGAACATGATGTGGCTTTTGATGTTGAAGATGTTCGTAACATTCTGAGGCTTCCCACTTATGATACATATGAAACATTTCCTCTTGGAAATGATCACCAACAAGTGGTGTCTGTTATGAACTATTTGGAAGAGAAGAGGGGCTCAAAGTCAAAGGGTCCAGGTACACTACTAAGGAAAAATATGGGGAACATATGGAACTTTCTTTTTGCTCATCTTATTCTGTGCCTAAGCAAGAAGACAGGTGGTCCGGATCAGTCACCTTCCCAAGTAACTGAATTGGCACATGCTCTAATATTTCAAAGGAGGATAGACTTTGCAAGCTACTTCTTCAATGAAATGATCTCCTCTTTCTCTACCCTCCGACGTCCTCAGGTACCATTTCAGCGCCTTTTCTATCTTATTATTCATGCAAAGTTGGCAGATAAACTTGAGAAAAGAGATGATATCATTTATGATCTCCCTCTTCATCAAGTGGGAAATCAGATAACGAAAAAGGGAGTCTTAGCAACAGACAACCCTCTCCGACCTTCCATGATTGAGTTTGTAAGGAATGCAACTCTCTATTGGGGAGAAAATGAACCACGTCTTCAAGGAACCTCAGGTATGTCCTCTACCTCTTCTACACCTAGAGTAACTGATGTGCCCAAATCTCGTAAGAGATCCAAAGCGTCGGGCACATCTACCTCCGCACCCATCGATGCTACGAAGCCAAAAGAACCTTTGGCTTCTACCCAAGAATCTAAGTCCCAAAAGCGGAGACACTCAAAAAGCCCCCCCAAAGACTTCCTCAAAGAAGTCTAAGGGAACCCAAAGGGTTAAAACTCATATGCCATCTACTGACTCCCAAAAGTTAGTAGGTGTTGAAAATATCCTCACCAAACCCAGCTCCTCCATGCCCTCTCAAAAGGACATGGTTGTACAAAGGGACACCCCTATTATTCCTTCATCAACTTTTTCACTAGTTGATGAAGATGACTTGGAATCTCCCATCCAAGGTACCTCTTCACCACCCCCGGAGCTCTCTCAGCTCCTTTTCCCCACTCCACGTAAAAGTGCACCACAACCAGGTGCATTTGATGGAGCATCCCATTTTACTGATTTTCTCATGTCCGACACTACACCTTGGTCAGGTACATCTCCCGTACATGAAAAGGTTGTGGAGGAACCCATTACTGAGGAATCCCTTCAAAGACACTCTCCTAAAAGTGTCTCCCCCTCATCTCCCAAATCCCCCCCAAGAAAACCTACAGGTTTGGTGGACTACTCTTCTAGTGATGATGATGCTGATCAACCACCAAAGCCTCAACCTTCCGCTCCCATGTCTTCCAAACAAGGAGATGATCTTCTCCAAGCTTTCACCAGCTTTACCCGTGACACTATACGTCGGGTGGAAACTCTAGAAGATCATGCTGCTAAAGAAATGGAAAGAATGGCTTCACTTTCCTCATCTCTTACATCTAACATTGAGGAGTTTTCGGTGAGTCACCCAACTCTAATGACATGTTTAGATATCCTACACTTGGATATTCTTGATCTTCAGCAAGGGTTTTCTTCAAGTCAAGAATATGTGCTCTCTTCCATCCGGGAACTTCGAAGTTCATCTTCTCAGCAAGCCACTGAAATATCTTCTATTATTGCCAATCAGAAGGCAATTATGGAGTCTCTTTCCGGTCTTCACACCAAGGTTGATAAAGTTCCAACCTCTTCTCCAACGGTTGAACTTGATGTTGGTGATTCATTCTTCCAGGACAAAGATAGATTTGTCCTTCAAAGAGTTGAGAAGAAAATTGGTGCTCTCTGCTCTGATATGGAAAGGATGAAGGAGTTTCTCTCTTCAGTGGGTTTCAAGGGTTCAACCACCGAGGGGGAGAAAAATAAGAAAGCAAAGGTTACCACCTCCCCAGCCGCCGACACCGACGTCCCAGCCGCCGACGTCCCCAAGACAGCCACCGACGTGGCTCCTCCTCCAGCCACCGATGTGGCACTTCCAGCCACCGATGGTGGTGTGGCCACGGTCACCGAGGTGACTCCTCACGTGGTCACCGAGTTACCCGAAGCAGCTGTTGAGGGGGAGAGTGTCAGTGCTCAACCCCTTGAAACTGAAGAAGAAGAAAATAAAAGAAAAGAGAAGGCCAAAGGAAAGAAGCCAGTTTCCTTTGAAGAACAACAGGAAGAGAAAAAGAGAAGGAAAAGGATGAGAGATCCTCAAGCGGATACTCTTAGACTTCAGCCTGCCCCTGCACTGACCGATCCTCTTGGGGTAATTCTAACAGAAGCTGAAAAAGAAGAAGCAATCAGGGCTAAGCTTGAGTATGATCAGACTAATGTACTCAAGCTAGCTCATGTAAAGCTGTTCATGCACAGGTCTCTGATGCTCTTCAAGCTCAGAAAGATGAGCTTGAAAATATTAAGAAGAAATCTGAAGCTGCAAAGATGCTTGATGAAGCCAAGAAAGCAAAGGAAGTGGAGTGGTTTAAAAGAAGATTAAAGAACAGAAAGGATGATTCAAAAATCATCGGTGCTACCATCCATCCTCCAACCAAAAATTCTCCCAAGCTACTTGTCACACTTAAAAGAGCTGACTCACTCTTGAAAGTTTATGAAGTTGAATGGCTGGAAGTTCTTGGGATAACCGAATGGCTAGAAGTTGGAAATTGTATTGCCAAAAGCAAGAGCAAATACAAGGAGTTTATACTTAACACCATCAGAAAATTCTTCATCAAGATGGTGAAGATTCAAAAAGAGCATAACATTCTTGTCACTCTTATTGAAGCACAACAGATGTACTTTATCCAACAAGGTCTCAAAAGAGAAGTCATCACAGCTCCTAAAAATAGAAAGACGAGACATTTTGCTATGCTTCATGAAAGAGCCATCAAGATAAATGCCTCGGGTATAGATCTTTCCACTCCTACTCCTATTGCTTACCCGAAGCAAACTATCCTGACTACTCCTGAGCTTGGGGTTTTCTTTGAGGATATCTTTGGAAACATCGGTTTCTTTAGAGCCTCTGATATCCCAAGGGCTCACAGCTCCTTCCTCTCTGCTATTCTAGGAGTACCTCCAGTTGAAGACCATGGAATCACAAGGCTTATCTTGGATGAGCTAAAAAGAAGGGAACCCACTCCATGAATAGTCTTCATATAGTGTGAACTTTATTAATCATGTACTCTGTGTGTTGTACAACGCTGTGTGTTGATTAATAAAAGTTCATACTCTTCTTCCTCAAAAACTCTTGTTAATATCTTTACTTTTCTTGCACATATTTATACTTATACTGTACATACTCAGTTAAAAAAAAGAAAAAAAAAAGAAATATGAGTCAAAAGAACCCAAAAGAAATAGAAAGGGTCAAAAAGAATTCTTTTCTAACTTACAGGTATCATCATCAAATAGGGGGAGATTGTTGGGTCACCGATGATTTGGTGATGAACCACCTTCCTTTGTATGATTGATTTTTTACAGGTTCTTTTGAAGGTCTGAAATATGCTTCAAGTATTGAAAAGTCAAAGACTATTCAATCAAGGGTTGTAGATCAAAAAGTGGAATTTTGGATGTACCAACTAACTTCAATATTCAGATCATATTGCCAAAGTCAAGATTGGGTCACCAACATAGCGGGTCACCGATGGGACACATTTAAGTCATCAAAGTATTGAGTCATCAATACAAGATGAGGTCATCAAGTTAGTACCCATCCACCGACACTATGTATCTTGGTCACCGAAATTGCAGGTATATTTTCTAAGGCTGTGATATCAAGTCACAACTACAAGGGTGTACACTCTCAACACTTAGTGAGATTTGAAGTTCACTAAGTAATGTGTACACTTATCAATTCCAGCCTTACAAGGTATCCATCGATGTGATACATAGGTTCATGTATCACTTAGCAATTTTCAAGAGATAAGTTCTTGACTCATAACAAATGCAAGACACGTGAGCAGCAAGAACTTGGGCATCAAGCCTTAAATAAAGACATTCTCTTTTATTCTTATAAAAGAAATATTTGTCTTTTAGCTAAAGGATTTGATGGGACTTCACAGAGCATGAAGAAAAGAAGATAAAGTTATCTGACATTACGTGCTACAAAGAATGGTTCATCCATTATTCTAGTACAAAGGGAGTGGTCTCTTCCTTTGTCCAACAGATACACTTCCAGCTAATGAAACTTTGACAGCTGTCCACATGCATCCCATGCATGGGCACTATAAAAGGAGATGAAGTCCTTCCCAGAAATCTCACGCTTTCAACAAATCTTCAAAGTGATTATTTGTTTGACTCCGGCAAAGTTGTGTGTTATAACAGTCTTGTTTTAACTTCCTTAGTGTATAAGTTAATTACTGTTATCTGTGTGTTTAGTTTGATAGAATAGTGTGTCTGTTCTTTTCCGCATCAAACTACCTATGTGTAAATTTTTGATATTTATATTAAAAATTTTAAAAAGAGTATATTCTGTGTGTTTTATATTCAACCCCCCCTTCTACAAAACCCTCACTTAGTTAGCCATCTCTCATTGGGGACTAACAATTGTTCATATGTTAATTACACAAGTTCACATATAAACATATAAATCATATGTTAATCATAACGGTTCATATATTAACTCGTTTGTCGCCTATTTGTAAAAGTTATTAAACTACCCCCTCTATTTTTTTCCATAGCCGGAATTTTTGACCACCCAAATCCTATCTTGATCATATAAATGGCTAGGATCACTTCTTTACTTCTCAGTTATTTACCACTTCTCATTTGAACCTATGATTATATATATTGTATAGACAAAGGATTGTGTCAGAAAAATAGTTGAGGTAAGAAACGTTCTGTTATCTTTCCTTTATGAAAATGAGTTCATAGTGTTGTATGTCAAAATAAGTGTACCTTTTAAGTTTTAACACCTTCAATACATACAACTATTGTTGTTTTTCTAGCTTCAACAATGCTTCTTAATTAAACAAATGTTCCATTTCCTAAATATTGAAATTAAAGGGATTTTTGTAGGATGAGAAAATGAATACTTGATAGCTTTTAATATATGTTAACAAAATATGCAGGCCATCCAAAAAACTGCCAAATAAAATGCGTCCCAAGCCGAAATATCACAAGTACCGCCTCGTCCTGGGCCATCGCACGGAAAACTATAACCGAAATCCTTTTTATCTGGCATTAACTTGGAACCACGTGCATCTAACGCACCTTTTACTAAGATCAACGTAGTTGTATGTAAACCCAGAGCAATAGCATGCCGGGATCACTAACTAAGACTAATCTAATATGAATTAAATAGAAAATACTAATATAATAGAAAAGAACTGTCTTTTCTGTATACTTTCCCCGGTTCCGCTGCTACCGCGGGCTTTACGCAATCGATCGGATTATATAGATATCCCTTCAACACAACATAGGTCATCGAAAGGATCTCGGAGACCCACCAAAGCACGAAAGCCAGGATCTTTCAGAAAATGGATTCCTATTCGAAGAGTGCATAACCGCATGGATTATTTAGATTGTTTTAGATATTTTTTTATTTGTTATAATTAATTGTTTGTTGGCCCCAAGTGTGCCTGTTCCCCCCTTCTTCCTTACCATGGCAAGTCTTTGTGAAATAACTCCGATGAGAAGAAAAAAGAAGGCGTTAAGAGACCCTCCTGGCCCAACCCTAGATTGACGTGAGGGGGCAGGGATGGCTATATTTCTGGGAGCGAACTCCCCCCGCTATTCGGAGGTTCGAATCCTTCCGTCCCAGAGCATATCCATTGTATCCGAATACAGCTTTTTTGTTCAACAAGATTCTGTTTCAAGGCCTAATATTGGATAGAATATAATTCTTCTTTCTTTTCTGATTTTGAATGATTCTTTTCTATTCGAACCCCCTTTACTTGTAGGAGCCCATCTTGGATTTGAGTTGTGGTTAGGGGTGAAATGCCACTCGAACCCAGAGCTAGCTGGTTCTCCCCGAAATGCGTTATTTATCTTTCTCGAGAAGGGCAGATATAATATTTTTCGTTAAAATTAATGAATTGTTGAAACTAATTGATTCCATGTTAAAAAAAATTTATTTTTTATAACTAGATCAAAATGGAAGGTCAACAAAGCTTATATATCAAATGAAGCACAATATCAACTTAAAATGATGGACCAAATAGTTTTGGTGGCCGCTTTTATAGCAACAGCATCGTTTGCTGCTGCTTTTGCAATACCAGGTGGTTTTGACAGTAACGAAGGCTCTAAAAAAGGCACACCCATTTTACTAAAAAGATCTGCATACAAAGCATTTGTTGTTGCAAATGCTTTAGCCTTCACTTGTTCTTGTTGTGTTTTCTTTGAAAACATCAAGATGTTAATGGGTCCTTACTCTCGAAATAGAGTAATTGATGACGACTTGAACCGTATTCATGGAAGGTTTTTGCTATGCACATGCTTACAGGAATGGCCATGGCCGCAATGGTGATTGCCTTCATCATTGGCACATACGTAGTGTTGATACCATCCCTCGGTTTTGCGATTTTCATTTGCTCCATGTGCCTATTTCTTGTTGTTTCTATGTCATTGTTTGCCGCGAAGATTGGTGGTTTGGTACATAAGATTTGGTACCGAGTTACTTAGGAGAAGAGCAAACATCAATAACAAGAGGGTCACTATCAAAATTTGTTGAGAATTTTTTACTTTCGTGAGAACAAATGAATGTACGTTTATACAATATGAATGTAATTATATTGTGTAAAAACAAAAAACAAACAAAATGCACCTTATAAGTACCATTCTAAAGTAGGGTATGGGTGTGAGATGTACATACACATGCAATAGTGTGAGCAAACACATAGCATATTGATGATCAGTGTTCGGACTTTTGAACACCACAAGTCCCAAAAAGCAAATAAAGTAATAAACTTTATTTGACGACAATCAAGTATGTGATGCCAAATAACAACTAATATGAAAACAAAGTAGAACGAAAGAACAACGAACAAAAACACACAAAACACGGAAGATTTACGTAGTTCCGCCACATGGAAGAGGATGAACTTATTATTGATGAAGAGAATTTACAACTGAAACCCTAAATGGTGTTTAATTATAATTTTGGTCATTGTGGTTGTCATTTTGTTTCATTTTATTGTCTCTGTGACTATAGTTAAATAGGCCAGTTAATTTTTCTTCGTTTTCCTCTTTTGTTTTATTTAATCTTAGAGTAAATTAAAATTTTAGTCCATATGGTTTGTCTATTTTCTATTTCTGTCTTTTCTACCATTTCATTTTTCATTTTATAACCCTTATTATATTAATTATTTAATGATAACTTTAACTAAAAACACTTATCTTATTTAATAAATTAGAAGGTCGAATCACATGTCACTACCCACCATTTCGTTGTCCGTCAGTATAAAATCACATGTGATTTGTCCGTTTTCATGTTCTCTTGTATGTATATATGTGTGTGTGTGTAAGGAGTTTCAAATATAAAACATGTCATTGATACAAACCATACAAAATAATCAATTGAGATATTTATAGAAATGATCATGGTTAATTCATTATGAAATTAATATTTATCGAATATGATTAGATTTCATTAATTATGATCAACACTTTATATTAGAAAACAGTCAAGATATTAATGAAATCTAATACATTCATTAGACTAGATGGACGGTTGAGATTGTTTTGCATGATTTGTATGAATGACATGGTTTGTATTTGAAATTTCATACACACACTTATGAAGCCAAAAACTCATCCGTTATGTTTCTTGTTTTGTACTATTCTCCATCCCTCAAAATTTATTTTTATAGGTTTGTATGGTTTAATTATAAACCATTTATTAAAATAAAATATGCTTTATTGATAAGATATCTGGAAAAAACAATTGCAAGATTACCGAATTTCCAAACCTATATAATAAGTACTCGTTAAATTTTTTGGAATGCATGAGACTGGACAAAACCGAAATTACAAACATATGTAATAATACACATATGTAGATTCAAAATACGATAAGATAGCTAAAGCGTACATCTATACACATGTCCTACAAAAACTGTGTAATAATTTTAACCAAACATATAGTACCAAGTGTGTAATGGCAATTAGTTGATTATACTTTATTCATCACGTAAAACTTCTTTATAGTCAACATTTGATGTAGTAACGGACCCATGTACCCTATTGGATTCGGTGGCACAAGTCACCGTTTCATTCCTTGTTGTGATGTAAAAAATTATAGGCTTGCATGTGAAAGGTCTTACCGCATTATTTTGTTATGTACAACTGTTTATATATTCTGAAACTATAATAATGCACAAGTTTATATAATGTGCTTGGTTTGTATTTGAAATCTTCCATATATATATATATATATATATATATATAAAGAGGTTCATGCGAGGATAGTAACAATTTACGAGAATGCCAAGACAATCCTCAGCCAAAATCACATATGATTCACGTACAAAATCATATATGCTTAGTCGCGACTTTCCCGCGACTTAGCCTACGGGAAAAGTCGTGCGTGCCATTTTTATGCTAGTACAAAATCACATATGATTTTGGACATGAAAATAATTTAATGTACAAAATGATTGGTTGGGGATTGTCCTCGCATTCTCGTAAATTGGTACCGTTTTCGCATTAACCTGCCCATATATATATATATATGTTTTTCATTTTGTAGGCACAACTTTTATGGTTCAATTAGAAAAAATATGTCCAAGACATTAAGTTTTTAGTCTTCACTTTTTAATTGTCCGCGTTCCCTAAATCCGGAAAATTACAAAATCTATCAAAAATCAAAATCCATAAGTTCCAAATCGTTATTCAACTTGCTCATGATTATCCAAATTCCGACTATATATTATTAGTGGACTTGTTTAACTTCTTTATTTTTCAACTTGCTTAATATTTTTTAAATTTTCGAGACAGATGTTTAGCTTATAATTCAATATAGTATTTTTAACATATTTGAAGAAATTTCATTTTGGAGATGGATATCATGCTCTTTTTTAGTTTAAACCCCATAATAGACCCAATTAGTCAAAACCAGTCAACCCAACGTGATTCAGTTTGACCGGTTTTGTCACTTGTCGTCGAACCTCTCGATTTGGAAACTTCCTAAACCGCCATTGTGCTTTGGTTTGTGGTTAATCTGTTTAAACCGGACTAAAAACACATGTAATTTGTAATCAAATACAAGGTGTTTTATGTTTCATTAACTACAGGGACTGAAATGTAATTTTCTAGAAGTTCAAGGACCTAAAAACACATAATGTAATTCCACAAACCATGGTTATGGTCAATGGCTCACGTGAGGTCTTTCTACCTGCCGACGTACTCACCTACTCTAACCATAAAATTAAAAAACTTCACGATATTTAAGTTTTCCGGCCACCGGAAGATGATCAGAAAACTCACGTACTACAATAATATATTAAACAAACTTCTCGATATTTTTAAGTTTTCCGGCCACCGGAATAATTAATTAATTTGTAGTAATATTAACACAAAGATTTAAACGAAATTTCGAACCGAAAAAAAAAGTATAGTGTTACATACAATGAATAATGTTGTAATAACATCGGTCGATAATTATCTTTCGAGATCTTCAATTCCATCATCGTCTTCTGTACGCGACCGAATACGTTGTGAAGAACGGTCAAAACTAAGCATCCTTCGAAAAGAACTCAATCTCGAGTTCGTTCCATTGACCTTTTCCGACGATTGTACTATATTATCTGATGTCCCTTCCATAGGTATCGATATAGAACCTGTAGGTTCTATAGGTGGAGCTGAAGGTGGGTCCCACCTTACTGACCCTAGCCCAGTAGTGGGCTCACGAGGTAAAGGTAAAATGGTGGGACCCAGACCTGGCTCCACTTCATGACGACAGATGGGACATGTCGACCGTGACCCTAACCATTTGTCGATACACTCAGCGTGAAAATGGTGTTTACAATTCGGTAAAACCCTAATCATGTGACCGTCTTCGAACATGCTTAAACAAACCGCGCATTCTTGGCTAACATCATTCGGATGATTAATGCCGTTATAGACTAGTATAGGAAGGGAGGTTATAACCGATGATTCGAGCCCTCTTTTGGGTGGCTCGTCGGAGTGGATACGAGCTATGAGTCCGATGTCTCTAACGGCGGCTCGACGGCGGGCTTGGCGGCGGAGTATGCACCGTGCGTATACGTGTAACATGGTGACAACCACCACCACCACCGATAACGATATAATGGCGGTAAGCAAGATCCTACTGTTGAGATCCGGCGAGTTCCCATCACGAGGGAAAAACGGTGAATCTTCATCGTCATCGCGGCCGTCCGACATGGTTGTGGTGGTGGCTCTGGGTGCACCACAGAGAAATTAGGGTTTTTTGGGTGGGTTTGATCAAGATGAAGGTGGAAGAAGTGGTGTGTGTGTATATATATATATATATGTATATATATATATATGTGTGTGTGTGTGTATATGTATATATTGATTGGTGTATATAGTGTGGAGATTTGACTAATGATGAAGAATAGCGTGGCGAGTTGGTTCATATTTTTCAAAGACAAAACTGTAGGGAACTTTGTTTCAAAAGAGTTGACTTTGAATGTTGACTTTTTCTCTCTCTAATTTTGCTTCATTTCTTCTTGATATTGAGTTGTTTGATTTTGTATGTATTTGGTTGGTGAAACATAAAGATATGAGATTTTTTATATATATAATAAAAGAAAATATTTTATGAAAATTCAGTTTTTCATCGTGTCAAAAAACATACTTTCATTTGTTTTTCAATTTAAGGAATAAAAAATTATCATTTTTTTAATATATACTCCCTCCGTCTCAAAATAAATGTTCACAATAAAAATGACATACAGTTTTAAAAATTTGCAATTGTTACACTTTTTAAATACCTAGATTACATTTTTACCCTTGAAAATGGAAAGAAACTTTCATCATCTCATAACTGAGAGTAAAATTGAAAATTAGAAACTTAAGTTTTGAAATGAACATTTATTTTGGGACAGACTAAAATAGTAATATGGATACTTAACTTCGGACGGAGGTAGTAATATCGACATGACACTTGTTAAACGTAATTTTGAAAGAATCTTTTCTATAAAAAAAAAATCAAATTATGAACGGTTAAATGGGTATTTTTTAACAATAATAATAAATTAATGTCTTCTAAATCAGTATTTTTTTTTAAATATCTTACAAATAATTATGAGTAAATGATTGTATTAATTATGCATTTTAATTTCAAGAAAACTTATGGTTATAGATGTATCACAAATATATAATTTGTCCTCTTTATTTTATTTTACACCAACTATAACTTATTATTCATTTTAATTTCTTTAAAACTTATGGTTATGAATCCTGTACAACTTACACATAATTAGAAATAAATGATTATATTTATTGTGCATTTAATTTTATAAAAACTTTATGCTCATGGATATACAACGCGGATAGTATATAGAGGATCGTATATCCAAGACTTTTACGTGTTTGAATTGATGGGCTAATACAATACATTAATGTTACAAATTTAAAAATATGAGAAATATTAACAAGAAAAAGAAACATTTAACAATAACACATAAGAGCAAAGAAAACCGTGAACAATCATTTATCAGACGATTAAAAAGTATGCAAGTTGTTATTGATATTTTGTAACCCGATTAAAGTAAGGGTAAGGGGATATTTAGTTGGTTTTCCATTAAATTCTGTATGGATAAAGCTATCTGTGTGGATTAATCTGTCTGGATAGATTGAAATTATTTTGTTTGAGAGCTTTTTTTTTCATAAATGAAATGAACATGTTATTTAATTAGAATGGCGTGTTTGGAAGAAAAAAAACTTGGTTTTTTACATAATGCTCTTGCTTAGAAGCTTACTGAATAAACTACCTTCTATATTATTAAGTAATTATTAAACGATCATGTATAGCCTAATAAATAAGCTATAAATCTCATTAAACTTATTAAGTTACCAACAAACAGACCCTAAGAATAATAAATTGAATTATAAGTATAATAATGGTGTGAGTTTTTTCACCACTTCACTTGACTTCTCCCTTACCCATTTGTATTTATCTTATTTCAAAACCCTAAGTTTTCCCTAATTTTGTATCCTTAAATTAGTAGGTGAACGAATTCAAGCCTTCAATCCACCAAGGTCATGTTCGATTTGTAAAATTTGAAATCGAGTTTTATTTCAATCTCATGTTTGATTTGAAAGATTTTATTAAAATTTCTCAGATATAAGATTTTGAAATTTCATGGAGGTGGTCGGGATTTCGCAGAATATATATATATATATAATATTATTTTAAAATATGTAAAAAGCATTTGTTTTCTAATAATTAACTAATAAAAAGATAACTTAATTATTTATAATTTGTTTCTACAAATAATTTATAAATAGTGAAATTCATTTCCATTATAGATCGTTAGAACCAAACACGTCAAATATTCCAAATCTTTTCAAATCCAATTTCCCTCGATTTCAAATCCTTGCACAAAAATCTAAATCCCTCAAAACTATTTCATCAAACCAAACAAGAGTTTTAGGCCATTCAAAATTTCCTAAGCCATACCTTCTAAATTAATTATATAATCAGTCTGCGGGTTGAATTGGGTTTTAATTTCAACCCTGTATTTCATTGAAGATTTGGCGAGTTGATAATTTTATAGGACGAGTTTAATCGGGTGAACTAATTACAGAATTGGGTTGTACGGATTGACAATTTGACTGGATTTTTAAACGACCCTACCTATATATGCATACATCATTAGACATTTACAAAGAAAAACTCTTAACCAATATTGACGTTTCTAATAATGACATCCAAGTGAAAATAAAGGCCAACTTTTTCTACATCACATGTAACCCAATTGATACGCTCATGACCCATTCAATCTCATGACTAATTCATTGATCATTTATGTGTACACATGGGCGTATACATACACAATAGATATATGTGTACACACATACATACATACATACATACATACATACATACATACATACATACATACATACATACATACATACATACATACATACATACATACATACATACATACCTACCTACATGTATATGAGAGAGAAACGACTCTTGTAACATGTACACAATAAATAAAAAATACATGAATGAGTTCATGTTTTTTTTTATCATTTATTAATATATTTTTGGTGATTGATTGAACGAGACCGAAATATGATTATGGTAACTAAACGTATTCAAACACTTGATTATTAAATCAAACCACCATTGAAATGACCCTATATAGACCCGGAAACTTTGTCAATTGTGTTGAAGGCTTACCCGATTCCGAAAACAACTAATTATCAAAACACTGGAAGGATTCAAAGTAATTGTCTACAAGTACTAAAAAACGTAACAAAAATCTTTAAGTCACCAAGTGTAATCTAGTAACAAGGCTAGATAATCCATCTACCATAGGTTCGAATACAGACGCAAAGAACTTGTGGTCACTGAGGAATTATCCCAGACTGTATGTTTTAATAGTTTTAAAATTGTCAGGGATTAGTCTAGGCAAATGCCTAGGATACCCTTTTTAAAGAAAATGTAATATAGTAACAAATATTAAGTTATGTTTAACCAACATAAACGTTAATTAATTTTAATTGATTCCAATCGGAGGGTTGTGAAATTGAATAGAGGATTGATGAAGGGTTGGTAGCCAAAATCTTAGTCAAAGAGATTAAAAAATAGATTGTCCAAAATTATAAGTGATATTTGTTCAAATGTCTCCATCTTGTAAGAACATACCAAAAATATTATTTCTGTTTTAAACTTAATAACTCATTTGTCATCAAAATTAAATATAACATAGTGTATCAAAATAGTATATTTATATTGTTATTTATATTTTGAGCAAGTATAAATCAATGCTTGATTTTTCTATTTACTCTAATTCAAAACTCCTCATCATAATACGTCTATGTTATCGAATGTTCTAACAAAATATTTTATGTATAAAACTTAAGTTTATAAAATAAACCTATAAACGTCATATTTAAAAACATTACAATACGTGAAAGATGTTTAGGTTTATTAAATAAAATGTATTGTTTGCTATTTTAAAAAACATTTGTAAAGTTACGTCGTGCAAAATCTTTGATATGACGATTTATTTTAAATTAAAACGCTCTAAATTTTTATGACGTTTTTGGTTATAAAATATTTTATTAAAATACTTAGAAATTTTATAAAACTAATTTCGTGTTAGCATGTTATTTTGAGGAATCAAATTTAAAACAATTTTATT
Source organism: Silybum marianum (assembly GCA_036898165.1). Lineage (NCBI taxonomy): Eukaryota > Viridiplantae > Streptophyta > Magnoliopsida > Asterales > Asteraceae > Silybum > Silybum marianum. The sequence goes on along the minus strand of CM072531.1, from coordinate 802,402 downwards.
TTCATTTATAATTTTATACCTTTTGGGAAAAATAATTTTGTTAGTTATCCCTCTAGATTGAAAGTTTTAGACGAGAGATTTTGAATTAAAATGAAGGTTTCAATTCATCCTTATTAAAATAAGAAGAAATAAAATTAGTTCTGTTTTAATATATTTTTGTTTAAAAATTATTAAAAGAAAATTCAAACATAGTTATGATGATCAAAGTTTGGTTTCAGTTTTCAGTTTTCATTTCAAAATTTCTTAATATTTAATTAATTATTTATGCATAAAATAAATCAGTTATAAAAAATAAAGACAATGATTAATGATTATAGAGACCAAATCAACACTTCTAATTATAATTTGATGCTATATTTTCGATGGCTGGACCGGTCAAGGATTAGATTCTAGTGTGTTTGGACATTAAATATTTAGTATTATATAACACATTAGTTATAAAAATTAATTTAGTATATTTTAGTTAAAAATAGTATTTTGACTTAGGTGAACATGAAGACCAAGGAGAGTGCGACACATGTCTCATTCAGTCTGAATGTTGTGTTATTCACATTGAATGCATGTTATTCATACCGAACAATGTATGCACTTCACATTCGTTATTCATATCGAAAACTCTTCGTTATTCAGACTAAATGGGACACCTGTCGCTCTCATTCGTCCATGTTCGCAATCAAATTTGAGTTCGCATTTGAACTTCCCACCCCCTCTCTCTCTCTGTCTATATATATATATATATATATATTATGTTCTGGTGAGAAAATAAGAAGAGGTTAATGTCAACACTAATGAGGTGCATTAAAATCAATTCATTTCTAAAATGTAATTCATGGGTACAGATTAAAAGTGATCAAATGTTCAAATAATTTATTACGTTTCTTATTTTAACTTCTTTTCTCACAAGATCCTTCGTCTATATATATATATATATATATTATTTAACTTGACATATATTTTAATACTTGATTATTGATTAACATATTTTTATTTAAAAATAGAATCACGGATCAAATAGTGAGTACTTAACATAAGTTAAAACACATAATATAAAAATATGAATTAGTATCTAAAACAAAATATATTTATTTTAAAATTTTTTAATTAAAAATAAACAAAAATCAAATAATACTACGTTTTTGAAGTAAAGTTCAGCATGGATTGAGTTTACCAAGCCATAAATATTTGAATAGTAAAACCTAACTATATAATCATAATCCATTACAAATTTAAGCTTCAACCTAGTTCATATTAGATTTATAACATTCTTCTTTGGAACCGAAACTGCCAGTTCCGGAACCGGAATCGATGTGATTGGTTCTGGTTCCAGTTCCTAAAATATGGAATCGATCAGGACCGGTTCCGGATCTCATTTTTTTGGAACTGTTACCCGTTGGGTGCCCGCTATCCGCCACTTTTAAATTAAAAATATTTTATATATTTATAAGTAATAAATAAAAACTCAAATTTTCTAGTTTGTTTATGTAATAATTAGTTTTTATCGGATTATTTTTGACCGTTTGTTGTATTTATTACTTTAAGTCGGTATTTTGTAGTTTATTATTATGCTTTTATTGTACGTAATTTAAAAAATTAAAAAAAAAAGTTGAAATCAGGTACCAGGTTCCCGTCGGTTCCGGTTCCAAAATATAAGGAACCGGTGTTAGCAGTTCCGGTTCCAGATTTCCAAGAACCGTCGATTCCGGTTATGGTTCTATGAAAAATAGTCGTGTACCCGGTTATGCTCACCCCTAGATTTAACCAGGGGCAGATGTATTCATGTCTGAGCGGGGTCTTGTGCATCCGTTTAACTGAATTTCACAAGTAATTTTGTTTTTTTGTATGAAAGGTGCACCTGCTATCTTTTGAGCGATACTCAAAGATATTATATAAAATACAAGAAACATTAATAAAAAACCAAAAAAAATACCTCGAAATCAATCATAAACCAAAAAAATGTCTCAAAACAATGGAATTCAGTTAAAAGACACCTACAGTTTTATGGTTCTTTGATCCACTTTTAAGATGCACTTACTAGATAAAAATCGTTGTCTGCCATTCAATTGAAAATAGTCGGCGTTTATGTGCATTATAAATAAAACAAGGAGCAAATTGTAATTATACCAAACCTGAAGGACTATATAAGAATAAGATAGAAAGTAAGAAGAGAATGAAATGTGAATTGCTTGAAATGTTTCAATGACGTGGCATGACTTTAGCAAAGGTAGTGGTCGTCGATGACTTGGGTCACACGTCAGGAAATGAGAATAAATTGGATGCTTGAATTTTAAAATAATTTTGTCTTGTTATGTTTAAATTTTTTTTTAAATAATTTTAGAGGAATATAAAATTAAAATGTTGAAAATTATTAACCAATTTTTTTTTTGTGTTTTGTTTACGTAAGAAATCTTTAAATTTCATTCGATTCCACAAATAAAAGAATTAAATATTTATTGGCAATAAGGTGGTATTTGATAAAATTTGAATGTTCTAATTTTATAATCTCAAACATGTCCCTTATTTTTATTATGATAAAATAGTCACACACCTTCATCTCAATGTGAACCATCGTGATCACCCACAGCCGACCATTACCGATCTGAACTACCGCCAACCTGAACCCCCGCGAATCGGAACCACTGCCAACCTCCATCGATCTGAACAATCGTCGATCACCGCTGATCTAAACCACGGACGACCACCATCGATCTGAACCACGGCCGACCACCGTCGATCTGAACCACGGCCGACCACCGTTGATCTGAACCACCGCCAATCAAAACCACCACAGACCACCATCAATCTGAACAACCACCGACCACGACCAATTAGAACCGGCGTTGACCACATCGATCTGAACCACTGTCGCTCTGATAAACCGCCATCTGAACTACCACTAACTACCGTCATCTGTACCACCGCCGATCACCACTAATCTGAATCACCACTGACTTGAACCACCACTAACCTTCATCAATCTGAACCACCGCCGATCACCACTAATCCGAATCACCGCTGACTTGAACTACCACTAACCATCATCAATTTGAACCACGGCGGACCACCGTCGATTTGAACCACCGTCAACCTGAACCATTATCGATCCATAAAAAATATATTTATCAAAAATGGGCATTTTGGTCATTTACCAGCATTTCATTCCAGTTTTAAAGCTATATTTTGTGAAACAAATACACAGATTCCAATAATTTAACATATTTCATTCTCATTCTGTCAACCAAACAGCTGGTCAAATCTGACAACATTCCATTTCATCCAAAAACATTCTGCAAACCAAATGTTACCTAAGTGGTTAACACACAATTAGTTTGAAAATCATAAAATATAAAATCAAGTTAATCATATCATGTAGAAAAGTTAAAATGTTTGAGAAATAAAACAACATTTTCAAATAGAATCGATCTTTTGAATAATACGTAAGATTACGTTTTAGGCATAAACCTGCTGTATTTTTAGGCGAATTTTACCGTTTTGTAAGATATTTTCATTATATGGTTGATTTTGAAAGGTTCCTCAGTGTTTTTGGTTGATTTTAATGAACTTTTTTTTGCCAATGTCCCTTTTTTTTAATATCATAGACACATCTCAAAGTTTAGTATATACACCTTTTATATTGAAAGAAAAATTGTACGTATTGAGTGAGTATACATTACCTCCTCCTTCATTAGTCTGCCCTTGTTAGTTAGAATGGTGTGAATGACCCTATGGAAGCAACCGAATAACTCATCTTAACCACACTTTTTTTTAATCTAACAGTTGTGAATATTAGCATTATGTTTAATTAAAGAAAATAATGTTATACATTTTGTATACCAAAAGCTTCTAAAAAAGACAACCTATGGTGATCATCCACACTCTTTTCAAAAACTTTGTCTATTAAAAACAATTGCAAAACAGGATGTGCCGATACCGGATACTCCAATAGAACATTAACAAACATTAGAAAAAAAATATGTACGTTTTTGGTATCTAACAAATACAACCGAACCAATATGAAAATTCTCATATTCTCATTATGTTTTCTTCTATATATCATGATTATATACATAAAGAGAGAGGAGAGGTATAAAAAGAATTCAGTAGAAATATAATTTTCATTATGAACCAAGGAACAAATGAGAACATCATGCATGTACTCGTTTGTCTCCATTCCTGATTAATAATAAACATGAATTTTATATAAGATTTATGATAAAATATTACAACATTTTATAACAAATGATATACCATTTATGATATATATATATATATCTCGTAAATATCTAGGACGTAAAACGTTCTTATCTGTCTCTACATTACAACGAAAGTTAGGTTCCCAATTAAACCAACCCTTATAGGGGCGGCCCTGGGAGTGTGCCGCTAGTGCCGCCGCGCGGGGCCTCCGATTTTAGGAGGCCTCCGATCTATATATATAACGTAGTTAGTATATATATATTAACAAAGGCACAAAAAGAAACAAGTTTCCTTCCTGGTGGAGTGGCAAGCGCTTTTCTTTAGTACCCAATAGACCCGGGGTTCTAGTCTCCCTCACAACGTTCAATTAATATTTTAATAAATGACGTTGTAGTCTCTGGTTTTATTACAATTTTGGTCCCTGTAGTTGCTATTTAATATCAAAAGTATTCCCTATTTTAAACTATACGATTTTAGTCCTTATGGTTGTCACTTGATTTCAATTTTGGTCATTATGGAGTAAACTTTGGTGATTTTTTTTAAATGGCATCCTAAATTTTTTTCCTAATGTCTCCAATTACTCTTTCTTTGTAATGGTACGTTTTCTCAATTGTTTAATTTCTCTACTTTTTCATTATGGTAATCTTGACAAATTAACTCAAATTGATTCAAATTTTGAGTAGAAATCGATTCCATATATGTATTCATTTAAATCCTAAAACTTATATTAATGTTTTTTTTTTCATTATCTTTTTATTAGTTTTTTTCTATAACTTTGTTGCTTGATTATTTACATATGTTCTTTGTAAGGTTTTCAAAAAAATTATGTTAGTGTTCTTTTAATAACAATAACTCAAATAATTTTTTTTATTGATATGTGTTATTGTATATACCAATAATGATTGGGTAGTTTTATATAAAATAGAATGACTCCAACTAGAAATTTTGAATCAGATTATTCTAAACGTCAAAATAAAAAAATGTGAACAATTTGTTCAAAGTCAAAGAGGTGCATCGATCGATTTTTTATTAAACAAACATCTAAATATACTTATTATGTGACTATTTTTAGCTTTGTAATTAATTAAATTTTTGTTCTTATTAACATCGTTGGAGATTTCTGAGAGTTGATCTAATTACATAATGTCAGTTTTATTTTTATTTGAATCTTGTATATATAAATATTTTACGTTTCCACACTTTAAATATTTGTTTTTTTTTAATTTAGTGATGAAAAATTGAATATAATACAATTAAAAAAAAGATTAGAGCCACTTTTATTTTTTTGTACAGAACCTCTAAGATGTCAGGACCGGCCCTGATATATTATATTCATTTCCAAAAAGAAAATCTACCAATATCAAAGAATATAGTTTCTCCGAAGGGATGTCCAAAACTTCAAAAGTGAAATGAAGAAAAACGGAGGTCTAAGATGATGGACCTATGATAGATGGAGACTACTTTTCATATTAATAAAATTTATTGAAAAATGTTTTAAATGTGTTATAGTTTTTTTTTAAATAAATCATATCAAGTTAGATGAAAATGAGAATAGTCAGGTTTACAACAAGATGACAAGTTTTAAGATCATACATGATTACATGTGATTCGAACAGGTAATCATATATGATTAAACGTATTTAAAAAGGACATAGATGATTTGATAAATGCGAGCAAAGGTCAAGGGGAAGGTCCCCTGCTATATGCCAATGATATATAATTATTTATTTGTATCACATGTAGTGTTGGAGTTAATGGTGTTAACTCGAGGAAATAATCTATTTTGTAAAACATAAATAAGGTTTATCAGTCTACTTAATACATTTTAAGGACCAAATCCATAAGAAGGCATACCATAGGGACCACTAGTCTTTGAAATTCAATTTTATAATTTATTATTATATACCTAAAGTGTTTTAGAACTTTATTTTAAACTCTAAATGAATCGCTAAACACGTTCAAATATTGGGAGTGAAAATAAAAATGAGAATAAATTTTCATTGTTCTAGTTTGACATTAAATGAATTATTTAAAAATAATAAACCCATTATATTATATAAAATCAAACAATTTTATTTTATTATATTAACAAGTAAAGATTAGGTTTTAGTGAGAAGCGTAAGAAGAGATCTCCATCATTTGATACACGTTAAGATGAGATGCATTGAAAATGATGTGCATTGTGATGCAAGAAATCAATTCCCTTTTAAAATGTAATAACCCCAAATCTTATTAACCATGTGTTGGGCCCTTAGGGGTCCTAATTTCAGATTAATGGGCTTAAGGCCCTTAAGGGTTTAAGCCCAAAGTATATATGTAATGGAGGGGGAGGTTTTCTCCTTAGTGTGTGTGTAGAAGGTGTGAATCGTGAGAAACAAGAAAGGAAGAAGATGAGATAAGCATTCAATCATTGGGAAAGAAATCAAGCGGAGTAGCTGATTTCAGGTATAAGTCTCTCTTCTATTGCATTATCCTCGTCATTATTAATGTTAGAATCAAGATTTGTCAAGGGTTATAAACCCTTGAGTTATTTGGTGAAAGGATTAAGAAATTGATGATTCAAATAATCATCTTTGAGCATTTTATATGGTTTGGAGATTAGTTTATTGATTTCTTTTGAGCTATTCATCTATTGGGAAGTGTTGAGTTTGTAACTCCATTGATTTTGAATCCCAAGCTTCATTTTAGACAAAATTAGTGAGTTGATCTTCTATTGATTGTTTAGAATTATGTTGAGTATGTTTTAGGATTAGTCTCAATCATCAAAAGTGGTTTTGGGATGTTAGAAGTCAACATTTTAGTAATTTGGGTTGGAGAAATTCTGGTCTTGAGCTGCAGGGACAAAGAAGCCCCAAACAGTGGTTGATGCGGGTAGCCACACGACTTGCCCCCGGGAAAAGTCACGTGAGTCTCTGTTTTCTCCGGTTTGGTTTGGTTTGGTTTGGTCCGTTTCTCGTTTCGGGCTAGATGTGATATATGGCTTAGGGGTTTATCTTAGGGATATAGAGGGATGGTTTTAGGATATTCTAAGGTGGTTTAAGACCATTTTTTGGCGTCCAATTCAGGTGTTCGGTTTGGAGGATTAACCGTTTTAGCGTGTTGAGCGGTTGTCGCATCACATATGAGTTCCCTTGACTTAAACTATATTTTTGTCAAAGGTTTTACCTACTACACTGATTATGGTATTTTAAATTGGAAGCATGCTAAATGATTTATAATCCTTTCGGTTGATATAAATGTTAAATGTTGAATTGACCTAACTACTAAATTTGACATGTACATAGGTGAGTGTGTGTACCTCGAGATAGTGCAAATCCCTTGGGAGTTATATCCCGTACATCTCGACTCCGTTTTAGGTGTACGTTGGATAGGTACTCTTCTTAGGACCATTTAGTGCATTCGCATGTGGAATTGTGCAGAACATGAATTTTATGTCACATGTGGAATTCTGTGACTAGCTTTGACTTTTCTACGATCCTTGTACATGGTCCCGTATTTGAATTATTTGACTTCCATATTTGCAAAAACTTACCTCTTTTGAATCTAAGTTGTATAACTGCAATTTATTTGGGAAATCACTAGACCTTTTGGTCTGACCTTCACTTTTCAAAAACTAAAACCATTTTAAGGTAATATTTTGTTGAGAGCTCGTCTAAAGGCAGGGGAAGATTTGAGTCGATTGCTAGAGACGGATCGGATGACTTAACTTGTTAGAAATTCTCAGCTCTTGTTGTGTTTTTCGCTACGAACTTTGGGTTGCATTGATTAGCAGGTTTGGTATAATTTGGGACCGTTGTGAAATATTTCCTGTTGTTATTATTTCGGATTTTGGATTGTTACATAAAACATAATTTATAGATAGATATAAAATTAAACTCTAGTGATTACTAGTGATCAGGTGATTCTTCTCTATTCTTCTGAATGCAATATTTGTGGCCCCTGTAAATTGTGTTGCCAACAAAGCCACAACCACACCCACACATAAATCAGCAAAAAGACAATACAAAAAAGAAACCTTCCATTTCCATGGATGAAATCAAACATACAAGAAAGCAAAGAAGAATTATGGTGAAATGGAGAGATCATTTTCAATGGCATTCATGAACTACACTACTTCTAGGGTTTGTATTCATCCCAAATATTCCCTTCTCGTTCCTCACAAAACCAAACAAATCTTCAATTTCACTTCTTCAACTACAACCGTAGCTGCTCTATCGGAAAAAGGAACCGACGGAAGCATCGGCGAGAACGATCCTCGAAACGGTTCAGGTATTTCGAATTATTATTGTTTAGGGTTCATAAATTGTTTCATAAAGTCTGGAAGTTCTGTGAATTGTTTCATCGTTATCGGATCTAGGGTTCATGATTGATTCTGAATCGTAAAATTCGATTAGACTTGTTTTTGTTGCTAAGAAAGGATTCGTTAACTGCATTATCATATTAAATAACTGCAATATGAAACAAATTGATCTGAAAAACTGTAAGAACAATCTGAAATTTGAATTTTGGAGCTAATAGGTTTTAATTTCCAAAACTAAGGCCTCTGTTTGGTATCAGTGAAAGTAAGGTTCTGTTGCTGTGCAAAAAAAAAAATCCAAAACTAAGGGGGAAAATGATTAAATGATCATAATGATTAAGAGGCTCTTGTGATATAATGCAAAATAAAATATAATTGTTTGGTAATTGTTCATGATGTAATTAGGGATCTTTTAAAAGGTTAAGCGAGTTTCGGAATACAAAATGATTCAGTTGGTTTTGGAACCATTAAAGCTATGTTTGGCAAACTAGCTGATAAGACAGCGGACGACGGATAAGCTAGCTGGTAGCTGATAAGTTAGCTGATGAAAAAATCATGTTTGGCAAAACTAGCGTATAAGAATGTAAAATGACCAAAAAAGGGCATATTGAAAATAATAATAATTAATATTACAATAAGCTCCCAAACCATAAGCTGGCTTATAAGTTAGCTTATAAGCTAGCTTATTGAAACGCTACTTGGAGTAGCGTTTTGGGAGCTTATTGTCATATTTTCCAATTATAACCCTCATTAATATTAACTATTAATTATTATTATTTTTTAATGTACCTTTTTTGGTCATTTTAGATTCTTATACGCAGTTTTGCCAAACATGATTTTTTCATCGGCTAGCTTATCAGCTAGTTTGCCAAACATAGCCTAAGAGGCAGACTTATTATTTGCCAAAATCATTCTTCTCTTAGCGATTTAAAGGTTGCCTCTTAATAGAAATGCTAAAAAAATATGCTTAAATGATGAGAAAACATAATCTTGTGGACCATAATCAATAACTTGTAATGATCGATAATGGGCAAATGGTAAATTTTTGCTTCAAGTTTTCCCGATAAGGGGAATCATTGATGATCTTCTTTGGAAATTCCAGAATTGAAATTGTTGTGATTTTCACCATCCATGTTGCTATATGTATGTATATCTTATCAACTATTCAATGAGTTTTTACGGTAACTTATTTTTAGTGTATATGCACAAATGAATAATCACAACGCCATATGAAATGGCTAGAAAAATTAACAGAAATGTAAGTTTTCCTTTCAAAGACCCGATCTTTTATGTGATAAACGGAGATATCGTTCTAACTTGGCTTTCTACTTTTTGTTCAGCAGCAGCCTCACCTGCTCGCACACGGCTTGATCTCTTGGAACAACTCACAAACACATCTCCTAGTGGTAAGTCAACAACCTTTGTATTACATAACCTTATTAGTCAACAAATATAACCTTATTTGTATTATATCATTCCTTTCTCAAGTAATTCAATTTGGTTGTAAATAAAAAATGAGCCAATGTTATTTGAGATTGGGTGAACTACACGAATTTTGGTAACTATCTCTATCCTTTGGGACAGAGGAAAGATTTGTGTGCATCCTACCTCTAGACCTTACTTTTGAGGGGATATATTGGGTACGTTTGGTTTGGTTTGGTTTACACGAAATTTGCTAACTAGTCGCCCAAATAACACATTAAGATTTTGCACATTGTTTGTGCTTAAGACTTGCATTTTGGATGTTCATGGCACAATTTGTGTAATGACCCCTATACCTTATTTCTTCTTGTTCAGACTACGATTTTAGGTGGTTTGGTTAGCTAGTCGAACCAAAATAGTCATAGTTTTTGTATACGTGACCTTTTTAAGTATATATATATTTATATACATAGGGGCGGGTTCAAATGAGAACTCAAATTTGGTTGTGAACGTGAAGACAAATGAGAGCACGACACGCGTCATATTCAGACTGAATAATCAAAGAAATATTCAGGCTGAATATAGTGCTTATTCAGACCAAATAAATATTATATTCAGTCCGAATATTTCTTTGATTATTCAGTTTGAATATGACATGTGTCGCGCTCTCATTTGTTCTCACGTTCACAACCAAATTTGAGTTCTCATTTGAACCCGCCCCTATATATATATATATATAGAGAGAGAGAGAGAGAGAAAGAGGTTCAAAGGGAAAGAGAAAACTGAAGAACACCCAAGTAGCCCTTCATTTGGATGGTATGCACAAATGCATACAAGCGATTGAAGCTATTTTTTTTCCTATGCACATGTGAGTTCTCATTTGAGTTCTCATTTGAAGCTATTTTACAAATTACTAGTATGCATATGTGCATACCGTCCAGAATGGAGGGCCACCAGGGTGTTCTTCAGTTTTTTTTTGAAGTTTTCTTCCGAACCTGACCCTATATATATATATATATATATCTGTGTGTGTGTGTGTATATATATACACCACAAGACTTGCACCCCCTTTTGACCTTTGGTGTATATGTGATCTTGTTATGTATGCGTAGAGCAATAATGAGTTTATATTCCCACCAGGTGACGAAAGTGACGGAAACTATGGAGAACTTACGATCCGTGAAAAACTAGCCCAATTAGTAGGTGATCGTGATGACGATTTCAGCATTCGATTGGGCAAAAAATTAAAGATACCAAAGCTTTTAACCGTCTCACAAAAGAGAAATATAAAAAGGCAGGCTTACCTAAATGAAGTATCGCGACGAAACGACTCAAATTTCTTCGCGACCATCGGAGCATTTGTGCTTTTACCTCCTCTAATCATATTAGGCGTTGCTATAGCCACCGGTTACGTGCAGCTTTTTCCTTGATGCATATATATATATATATATGTATATATAGATATATATATATATATACACATATATACTCGAGACCATGTATAGGGAGTTTGGAGTCATAATCCCGACCACTGTTTACGTGCACTCATATGGTGAAATATGAAGCAATGCTTTAGTAACTTGTACCTTGTGTATTATAATTATTAAAAGTTGTTAGAAGTTGGCTATGCTGGCTCTTATGATGTTATCAATGGCGAATGCAAAGGCAAAAAGGGAGGGTCCTCCCCCCCCCCCTGAATTGTTAAAAATAAAAAATTTATGGGACCCTATCTTGTCGGTAATTGACAAAAACACTAAAAAAGTCTGTTGAAATATATAAAAAACCGATTTTTTTTCGAAATCGACAAAAACACTAAGAAAATTCATCAAAATCGACAAAAACACTAAGAAAATCCCTTGAAATCAACTAAAAAACTTTAAAATTTTCCGGAAACACGTCAGGTGAATTTACGTGTCTTTAGTCTACCTTAATGGGACTCTAGTGAACAAAAATTCTGGATCCGTAACAAATGGAAATGTAAAAAGGGAAATTTAATGTTGATGGATATAAGAATAAATTAGTAGGAAGGGAGTTCAAATAGCATGTAGAGAAAGGGTATGGTTCTATATTAAAAAGGTAAAAAAAAATTGGGCATTTAGGGCTCCTCTACCTTATAAAGGTACTAAAGATTTTCTTAACTATTCTTTTAGGGACAATAAGATTAGTTGGCGTGTGTTCAAGCTGGTCCGAACACTCAAGGTTAACAGAAAAAAAACCAGATCTCAAATTGATAACATTGATTTGTTGGGAATTAAATAGAGAAAGTTGAAGAGTGTAACGTAAAAGAAATTGAATTTACCTAGTTTGAGCTTGAACCCGACAATCTAAAGTACAAGATAAAGAGACAAGAGATCCTAATCGAATGAAAATATGAAATTATTCAGTATCCATAACGAAAGTCCAAATACACAATTATGTTTTTTGAGTCTTTGTGGAGTTCAATCGTCGAATCAGGAAGAAAAGATGATTGAAGAATAACGACAGATTAGATAGTTAATGATGAGATGCACTTTTGTCGTCAAGGTGGGCTATGGTTTTTTGACATAGGTTGACGAAAAACCATAAAACACGTATTGTTGCTAAGAAACGACTTTAACAAATAGACATAGTCAAGGTCCGTTGGTTTCCCTTACTCAACATAAAGACACAACGACTTAGGGCCTGTTTGTTAGCAGCTTAATGAGTTTAACGTGACTCATAGCTTATTCGGTCAGCTATACATGACTGTTTGGTAGTGGCATAATGATATAGAAAGTGGCTTATTAGTAAGCTTCTAGGAGGGAGCTTTATGCAGAAAGCCAAGTTTTTTTAAACTTGTTCCTCCCAATTAAAAAAACACGCTCATTCCATCTATTAAAAAAAACTCTTCCAAACAAAAAACTTTTCAATGTATACAGACAGATTAATCCACACAGACAACTTTATCTATACAGAACTTAATGGAAAACCAACCAAACAGCCCCTTAGTCGTTAGAAAGTGTTTCTATTTGTCTTAAACCGTTAAGCAATGTTTGGAATAGTTAAGTAATCATGTATCTACTATCCATATTAAACTATCTCATTTTAAATAAATCTTAATAAAACAAAAAAGAAACATTAATTATTTTCTTCAACACAATTGAAATAAAAATATTCATGTTAACAATATATTTCAAATTGATAATACCGTTCAATGAGCGTGTTTGTTAGCAGCTTTAATATATTTCGAACAAAAAACTTTTCAATGTATACAGACAGATTAATCCACACAGACAACTTTATTTATACAGAACTTAATGGAAAACCAACCAAACAGCCTCTTAGTCGTTAGAAAGTGTTTCTATTTGTCTTAAACCGTTAAGCAATGTTTGGAATAGTTAAGTAATCATGTATCTACCATCCATATTAAACTATCTCATTTTAAATAAATCTTAATAAAACAAAAAAAAACCATTAATTATTTTCTTCAACACAATTGAAATAAAAATATTCATGTTAACAATATATTTCAAATTGATAATACCGTTCACAGATCATACCTAGGGTGAGCATAACCGGGTACTCGACTATTTTTTATGGAACCGGAACCGGAACCGGCGGTTCTTGAAAATCCGAAACCGAAACCGCTAACACTGGTTCCTTATATTTTGGAACTGGAACCGGAACCAATGGGAACCGGGTACCCGGTTTCAACTTTTTTTTTATAAATTGTATACGATAAAAATATAATTATAAACTACAAAATACCGACTTAAGGTAATAAATACAATAAATGGTCAAAACTAATCCGATAAAAACTAATTATTACATAAACAAACTAGAAAATTTAACATTTTATTTATTATTTATAAATATATATATAAAATATTTTTTATTTTAAAAGTGACGGGTAGCGGGTACCCAGCGGTAACGGTTCCAAAAAAATGAGAACCGGAATCGGCAGTTCTAAAACGGTTCTAGTTTCAAAGACGGGTACATGGTTCCGATAATAATTTTATCTTTTAAACATGAAAATTATTTTAGAATAAACTAAAATAAAAGTAAGGATATTTATTTTGAGAACAAATAAGATAATTAATAACAAATAATGTTCCAATTTGTTTAAAATTTATGGAAGCAAATCCAAGGCGCCGAATCTGATTTTCACCAAAAGATTAAAAAAAACATTTTAAATTAAACGAAATAAAACTCCCGCATTGGCTTCAAATTTCTTCATTCCCTCCTCCTTCAATGGCGAAATCCCCAATATTTCATCATCCCTCCAAATCTAATTAAAACCCTAATTCCATATTTATACCTCTCAAACTCCATTCCTTTCTCTCAAAGCTTCTGCAAAAACACTTCAATGGAGGGACTGATCATCTCTTTACATGATAACAAAGAGAACATCCGTCCATTTTCCAAAAACCACGATTCAAATAAGCTTAGCGCCAAGATCACGTTGAAGAAGAAGAAGAAGATGAAGACGATTAATTACAGGAAGCCACTTAACGATATTACTAATCTCCTTCTCAATTCTCCCATCCATCCGCCGGAGACTTCACCTTCGTTTCTCCGTTTACAGTCGCCGGCAATCTTCCGATCAAAGGCAGCAGGTGATCAGATCTCGATCGAGGATAGACGTAGCAAATCGTTGAGGTATAATTTTAGATGAGATTAATAGTTACATAGATACGTTGAACCATTCATAGATCTGCCGATTTCTATGGCTGAAATCCATAAATACAGAGTTGTATACAAGTGTGAATTTATCAAAATGTATTACCAAAATTTATGCCAAATTCCGTTAAGAGTTCTTCCATGAATGAATCTGTGAAAGCAACAAAATCAGTTGAAAGATTGAATCGATATCAGCTTTTACTGCACTTCTTTGAGGTAAGAAATTATCGTTCGATTTCTTGATATAAATGAAAATTTCCATTTGTTAACGACTTTGGAAGGAAATGGGTTCTTTTTTTCTCTTGTGTTTGAAATATGGAATAAGGGGGGTGTTTGGACTTTGGATTAGGTTATTAACTTCCTTGAAAAGTCCTTATCAAAAAGTGATAAGCTAAAAAATTTTAACTTCTTAGAAATTGACTTAATACTAGTTTGACACTGGATAAGTTGTTTTTTACAAACACTCAAAATGACTTATTACCTGTGTCACACCGAAATAAGCCAATAAGTTGTTTTTATAAGCTAAGCCAAACACCCCCTAATAAGTGGTGTTGATTTTTGTTTAATTTTATAATTGGTTTTACACATCGACAAGTGTTCAATGACTGTGGCACGGTTTTGTGTTGTTTGCTTATGGAGACGATAGCTGAATTGATACGGTTGTGACTGTTCATCAAAATTGACGATAGCGTTGGCATTACAACTATGTTTCACAAATTAATTATTAGTTTATAAGTTAGTTGCTAGTTGATCAAGTAATCAATTTATTTAAAAATAATTGATAAATTGAATGACAATATAAAATAACATTAAATGACATGTTAAAAATGAACTAAAAAAGAAGATAAAGTGTATAATTGAAAAAATTGGAAAAATTTGCTATTTGAAATAGTTTTTCAAAATGTCGGCTTATGGCTAAATGCATGTAGTGTTTTTTAAATAAACTCAAAAAATGAGATGGTTTATCGTTGTCAAACATGAACTATATCTCTTGGTTAGATTGAATCGTGATTGTGATTATATTTGGCGTTGTAACTAGGGGTGTTTGCGGTGCGATTTGGGGCTAAACTGCAAACCGCACCGCATATGTGGTTTGAGCATTTTCCCAAATCGCAAACCGCACCGCATAAACCTCAAATGGTGCGGTGCGGTTTGGTTTATGTGGTTTGTATCTATCGCACTTTTATGCCTGCAATCCAATAATTATACGTTTAAAACTACATTGTACTCTTAAAAAATAAAGAGTTTCAATAAATTTGATTCCCAAATACATATTGCATGATAAAAAATAGTCTAAGAAATTAAAAAAATAAACTTAAAACCAAATTAGATATGTGATTTGTAACGTGACCAACTAATTTAAAAATATAAAATATATGCAGTACGGTTTGGTAAAAGCAAACCGCATCGCGAGAGTTCTAAACCGCGTTTTACGATGTGGACGGTTTATGCGATTTAGATGAACACCCTCAGCTGTAACTCATAAATGACAATTATTTTAATAGTCATTTTAAAACAATTTTTTTCTACTTTGTTCATTCCAATATTTATAAATTAATGTATATAACAAATATTTTGATGTATATTAACGGGGAGCGTAAATGTCATCCCTTTAGTAGGGGTGTATACGGAATTTCTTGTACTTTTATATCTTTGACAATGTAAAAAGAGGATTTTGACATTGACATGTGTGAGGATGATTCACTTTTTTAGGGGTGCCATTAGCCTACCTTAGAGGTGTCATTAGCCTCTCCTATTAGCATAAGTAGACAGTAATAAAAGGATTATTGCTATCTACTTTACTATATGAAATGATGGTCTTTGGGTATTAGCATAAGTAGATAATAATAAAAGGATTATTGTTATCTATTTATTGTTGATCTTCAACTATGATTAATCCAAAAGTGGAGATCTTTCATTACCGTTGTCACCGTAACTTTCATTTTTGTCGAAACCAAATTTTGAACATTATATATATAGCGTTTTTGTTAAATTATATTATTTTATATCTTAATAGAAAAATAAGAGTAAACTACAAATTTGCTCTTTGTGGTTTCTTGAAAATAACACTTTTTGTCCCTGCAATTTCGAAATTACAGTTTGGTAATCATGGTTTGTAAAAACGACCGAATTTGGCTCTTCCTTTAACGACCGTTAAAAGAACCTGTTAAGTCAGGGGTATTTTAGTCTTTATACACTTTTATCTCAGTTTTCTTTAGGGAAACCCTTAACCCATATATGTTTCATCGCATCCCCTTCTCTAAATCAAAACAAACCCACATCTGCAGCTATGGAGAAATGGTAGATCGAGGAAAGGATAGAGATATTCGGGGCTTTATCGTAGCCTGGTGGGTGAAAATTTCATCGTTTTGTTAAACATGCAAATGGGGGTTTCATGGAAGAGGAAAGAAGATCGTTTAATGGGAAATGAGGGGTGATTGGGGAAGGTGAAAAAACAAAACCCTAAAGTTGCCTCTTGTTGTTTATATTAGAGCAAGTTACATTTTTGGTCCCTGTAATTTAAACATTTATTTATTTAATTAAGAAGAATGAGATAAAACTATAAAAAAACTAAAATACCCATAGACCTAATAGGTTCTTTTAACGGACCAAATTTGTAGTTTACTTAATGAAAAAAATAACCTTTAGTTATTTTTTGATACATTTAAAATACAAAGTCATTGTTCACTTGGACATAAATCTCAAATCTATAACCATAGATTCAAAAAAACCATCCTATTCCATTCCATTTCCATATATGTTCAATAATATATAAAATTTTTAAGGAAGCAAATCCTAGGCGCCAACTCTGATTTTAACCAAAAAATTAAACAAAATACCTTTAAAAGTTTTGGCTTAATTCCCTTCGAATCTCCGTTTTCAGTCGCCGGCAATCTCTCGATCAATGGCGGCAGGTGATCATATTCAGATGTCGATTGTGGATGAACGTGGCAAATCGTTGAGGTATAATTTTAGATAAGATTAATAGTTACATAGATACATAGAAGCATTCAATTCATAGATCAGCCAATTTCTATGGCTGAAATTGATAAATACGGAGCTTAATTTATACAGTTGATTAGCATAGAGTATAATGTAATTGAATTTTTAGCCAAAATTGATAATGTATTAACAGATTTTATCTCAAAATCCATTAGAGTTCTTCCATGAATGAATCCGTTAAGCAACTAAAGATTGGATCGATTGGATTGGAGGTAATCAATGTGTGAATTATCGTTATGATTTCTTGATATAACCAAAAATTCCCTTTGTTAACAACTCTCCAAGAAGATGGGTTTATTTATGTTGTGTTTAGAAACAATCCATTTGTTATCCCACCGTGAGGCTGTTTGATAGTTTCTGAATGATTTGATGCAGAATGATTAAGTGGTCAGAATAATTAAGAGGCTACTATGATATAGTGCATAATGAAATATAATTGTTTGATAATTGTTCTGCATATAATTAGGGCTCTTAATGGTTAAGGGAGGTTCATGATACAAAATGATTCAGAGTTTTGGAACAATTAAAAGACAGACTTATTTTTTGACAAACATGATTCACGTTTTAACAATTTAGATACTACCTTTTAATGGAACTGTTAAAAAGCAAACAAACAACCTCTATGTTTGGGAGATAAAAATCGCATGTTTCAAAGTTTCATGTTCCATTTATTTTCACCAATTGTTAATGTGTCTTAATTTCATTGGTGAGAGACGTGAGACAAGAATAAAACGTTGTGATTTTTATCCATATGTTGGCTACTGTCGTGTTGTGTTTGGTGGTGTCGTTTTTTATTCAATTTTGTAATTGGTTTTACTCATCGACAATTGTTCTATGATTGTCGAAATGTTTTGTGTTGTTTGCTTATGGAGACGGTTGTTGAATTGAATCAATTGTGACTGTTCTATGTCATCAAAATCAACTATAATATTGGCATTGCAACTATTTTGGCAAACTATCTATTGGTTTATAAGTTAGTTGTTGGCTACTCAATTATTTATTTAGATAAAAATAATTGATGACAGATTAGATGACAATATAAAATAACATTAAAAGACATGTTAAAAATGAACTAAAAAAAGACAATGCACATAATTGATTTTTTGTTACATGTTTAATCATATAATACGTATATTACCATAATGTAGGAAAGGAAAAAAAAAACTATTTAGAGGGTGAATACAATTTGTATTTCAAGTCCGGTAAAGAGATCATTTAGGTTATAAGAAGACTAAGGGGGCGTTTGGTTCGTCGGAATGGAATGGAATCTGGTGGAATTGGAATCTGAATTCCATTGACCAGATTCCAATTCCCTTGTTTGGTTCATTGTTTTCAAGAATTGGAATTTGGCAAATTCCAAATAGGGCACTTTGAGATTCCTTGGGTTACCCTTGGAATTTCATGGGAATTGAATTCGCTTCTTTTTTAATTCCTCAAATACCCTTACCACATTACCCAACAATACCAAAACCGAACCGTTTGGATTTTCGATTCGGTTTTTTCGGGGTTTTTTTTTTTCAGTTTTCGGTTTTTCGATTTCGGTTCGGTTTTTTCGCGGGGGGGGGGGGGGGTTCGGTTTTCAGTTTCTCGGCTTTTTTCGGTTTCGTTTTGGTTTTTGCTCATCCCTAGCAGTTAGGTTCTCCATCGTCTCTTGCAACAACTAAACTATGTCTTGCCCTAACAAATGTTTTGCAGTTTTTTGTTGTTTTTGTTTCTTTTTCGCTGTTTTTAGCCCTTTTTGCTGTAAAAAAATTATGATTTTTGCTGTTTTTGCTGTTTTATGAGCTTTTAATTGTAAAAAAACTCATTATTTTTAGTGTTAAAAAAACTGAAGTGGTTAATAATTATTTTATTTTACTAATTTTAGTTTTAAAAATTAAATTTAATAAAAAGGGTATTTTAGTCATTTACTGGAATTTCATTCCAATTCCAAAGCTACATTCTGTGAACCAAACAAACAGATTCCAATTCTTTCAACAGATTCCATTCCAATTCTGCCAACCAAACAGCTGGTCAAACCTGACAACATTCAATTCCAATTCCTTCAAAGTCAAATTTCTTTGACAGATTCCATTCCATTCAATTCCATTCTGCGAACCAAACGCCCCCTAAAAGAAAAAATCGTTAGTATTTACCAAAGACGAGGTTTATTAGTGTAGAACGCATAGAAGAGAGATTAGCGTGAGGAAATACAGAGCGATAGAAGTATTAGATATTGTAAAGGGTTTCAAGGAGGTCGATTCTTAACCTAATACAAATGTCTCTCTCTTATGGGGTGGATGTAGGCAAGTTTGCTGAACCACGTAAATCTCTCTTGCACTCGTCTCTACTCTTTATTTACTTTGATTGTTTGATTATATTGTCATTACTTGTTTCAGTTTTGAGTACGATTGTGAAATCGACTGTTTGGGTTTTGGTTTTCTTATACTCGGTTGTTCCGCTGAACACAACATATACATTCAAAAAATGTTTCGAGAAGTATTATTAATTGTTCTTCACATATAGATATGTTTTTCACAGATATAACACTAATTTGATTTATACCCGATTTTACACTTTAGATAAAATGGATCAGGTTATATGCTTTATTTGGTGAAAATGTATTTAACCTCTACATCGTTGCTTACATATATCCGTAAATGACAATTTAAAATAACCTAACCAGACCAATAAAATCAGATAAGAAAATATGGTTACATGGTTTGTAAGTTCTAGAAAAAGTAGAACCCTAAAATTGATTGATTATTTATTTACTAGAGTTTAATTTTTAAAAGAAATTGTAAATCGTAAATAAGGGTCTTTTAGGTGTCGTTTGTTTTTTAAGAGGTGCTGAAATCTTAAAATAAAATAACAAAAACAAACAATTTGAATGTGAAAATGTCTAACTGATTCAGAGAGGTAATTAAGAGCTGAAAAGAAAAAAAAAGAAACAAGTTGTTAGCTTTTTTAAGAGCCTTAAATTTGGATTACCATAAAGTTATGCTAATACCGAAAGAAAATAAGGGGAAATGTTCAAATACAAAGTATATGAATCTGAAAAAGGGACAACTTTATAAACAAGTGGTGCGATCGATTAAACTGCTAATGTTTTTTTAAACCACAAAGTTGACCGGATCATCCCATTTCACCATATACTTAGGGTTTGTTATTTTTGCTTTAGTTTTAAGCAAATTTTTAATTAAATAAGTAAATTATGTATCTGTTGTTCATATCAGTCGTTTACCAAAATACTTACCCGAATAAACACCCGACAAGTCATATTATTTTATTTGATGAAAATGTCAAGAACTGATAATTTTACCTGTAAGAACGAAAACAAGGACCAAGAGTTTTACCCGGTAATTGTGAACGATGATTTTTACCATGGTTAGCGTTTACCAAGGTAAATTATTACATACAATACCGTTTTAGTGAGCTAAAATCTCACCCGATAGATAAATGATTGTTTTTAATTTTGCTGGTAATCCAGGTAAGCATTTGGTAAATGACCACTTAGGGGGTGTTTGGGATTGCTTATAAAAACAACTTATTGACTTATTCCTCAAGACCTGATAAGACTTTTGAGTGTTTGGTAAAACGAATTGCATCTAGTAGCAAACCGGTGATAAGGAGTTTTTTAAGATGTAAGGAGCTCCTAACTTATTAAAAGTTGATAAACATTTTTTAGTAAAATATATAAGTTGTTTTAAATAAGCAATCCCAAACACCCCCATAATATAATACAGTAATAAACAACCAATTATTTTTTTTAAAACAATTAAACTATAAAAAGCAACCCCACATTCAAAAAGTTATAATGAATTATTTCGAATTTAAAGAAACCAAATCCAAGGCGGCGAATTCGGTTTTAACCAAAAAAAAAACACACAAAAACCTTTTAAAAAGTTTTGGCTTAATTCCCTTCAAATCTCTCTCTTTTCATTTTTCAAGTTTCCCTCCTCCTTCAATGGCGAAATCCCCAAAATTTCAACATCAAACCCTAATTTCATATTTATATCTCGCACACTTCCAATCCATTCACTCAAGCTTCTGCAAATCACAAATTCACAATAATGGAAGGAACGATCATCTCTTTACACCAACGCCACGATAACAAAGAGAACTTACCTCCATTTCTCAAAACCAATGATTCAAATAAGCTCAGCACCAAAATCACATTGAAGAAGAAGAAGAAGATGAATTACAGGAAGCCTCTTAACGACATTACTAATCTCCTTCTCAGCTCTCTCAACCACTCGCCGGAGACTTCACCGTCGTTTCTCCGGTTACAGTCGCCGGCAATCCATCGATCAAAAGTAACAGGTGATCAGATCTCGATCGAGGATGAACGTTGCAAATCGTTGAGGTATAATTTTAGATAAAAATGTATGAAATTAATAGTTACACTAGATATGTAGAAGAGAGTGTTCATAGAGATCTATCATTCCTTTTACGGATTTGTATACAATTAATTACCATAGATTTTACAAGTGTAGTTATTTTTTTAGCCAAAAATATGATAATTAATTACCCAAATTCATGGTCGTTCTTCGCAATGAATCAATTTGAGTTTTATTGAATTGATTTGAGCTTGATTGTTTGTTTGTTTATGGAGACAATATCAAAATTGATTTTTGTGCGACTGTTTTACGTCATAAAAAATCAACTAAATTACGTCTTGGTTGGATTGGATCGTTTGTGATAAACACCATGGTTTTGGGTTGATATCACCTCAATGAGTTTTTTAATTAAATTCGTTATCTTCTGGTCTATATAAGAAAAATTAATTAACATCTTATTTAAGGTTATAGATTTAAAAATATATCATGGTTTCACCGGAAAAATATAACGATATAATTTATAAAGTTAATAAAATGAGGGTATGCGTATTATTGAAAATCAAAAGAGAATAGAATATACTTGAATATTCCTTTTTAGAGAGTAAAATAGAGAATACATGAAACATTCTCTATTTTACTCTCTATAATAAAGTGTAAAGTAGAGAAATACATTGGAGATGCCCTAATGGATTACATGGGTTGAGTGGTAAAATAAAAATATAACAATCTAATTAAAATTGGTAATTATCAAAATTTAGAAAAAAATAGAGAGTAGTAAATAGTAAACTCTCTATATTTAGAGAGTTACTATTCAATTCTCTATTATAGAGAGTTCATTGGAGTGAATTTAAATATGGTCTTACCAATTAAGCTCGATGAAAGTTAAAAGATGGATCTTGATTGTTTGTTTGGAGTTTTTTTTAAGAATTTGTACCAAAGTATGTTGTGTTTTTCTAATTTTTTTTATTAATGTATTGTATGGATTACGTACTATGAAATTTTACAGATATCGTTTTTAGATATATGCATTATAAAAATGTATATTTATACCAAAAGAATATATTTTTGGTACACTTGGGGATAACAATAACTCTTAGTATATTTCATGGCCTTTGGACCCTTGGCCGGCTTAGAAGTGGATTCAAACCACTAATAAAAGGATTTTCAATCCGACAACAATCCTTACATTCTCATTCTCAAGATTCAAGGCTGCTCCTTTCACACCGTTGGCAAATTCAACCATTTCCCAGGCTTGAATTTTGTCAGCATTAAATGTTTACAGGGTAAACGCTTACTAATATCACTTATTTTACCAATTGAGCATGAGATGGACTAAAAATCTTGCTCGATAAGAGACATAACAAGAATTGAAGAGTATTATCCGACAACTTAGGAAAAAGACTCTCACCAACAATTATTTTGATAACTGATAATGTTACATGATAAGAGAAGTGATAGTAATTTCTTTTACTGGTAAACGACCTCTAAATCTCATGGACTCTCAAAAAGTCGTACTTTGTGTTCTAATAATATTTTCTTTGCCTTTCAAAAGAAGTACATTTAAGGATTCTTTGGTGCTTTGGTATATACTTATACTTGAATATACATTAAATCAGATACCAATGATTGTGTGAGAATAAGAATGAAGGTGAGAAAACATAAGAAAGGTTCTCGATCTTTGATCACTTTTAATCTCACCTCACTCCATAAATTGCATGAAAAAAACATAAGAAAAACAAATATATCTAATAAACATAAGAAGGGTTCTCGATCTCGATCTTTGTTAAATGATCTTGTTAGAGTCCCACATCGGCTAAACTTGGACCATTGTTCTTGTATATATGTTGGAACCTCCCATTTCTCATCAATGGCTCTTTTAAAGATTGATCTAAGGGTTTCAAATATTCTAACAGATCTTATTATAGATATATCTTAATAAATAAAACAAATAACCCTTAATTATTTTTTGATACATCTAAAATACAAAATCATTGTCCAATTGACCATAAATCTCAATCTATAACCACATATTTAAAAACAATGCTATTCCAATTTGGTCAACATTAAACTTATTTTAACAAAAAAAATAAGTTTTGGCTTTTTTTTTAACCGGTAGCAGAATTTTACTGACACGAAACTTTTAATAAACCTTTTTGAAGTTTTAACCAAAAAAAAAAACACAAAAAAAAACCTAGGCGCCAAATCTTATTTTAACAAAAAAAAAAAAAAACACAAAAACCTTTTTTAAGTTTTGGCTTAATTCCCTTCGAATCTCTCTTTCTCAGTTTCCCTCCTTCTCTAATGGCGAAATCCCCAAATTTTCAACACCAAAATCATCCCCCCAAATCTAAAACCCTAATTCCATATTTATATCTCCAATATTCCCAATCCATTCTCTCAAGCTTCTGCAAATCACAATAATGGAGGGAATCATCATCTCTTTACATGATAACAAAGAGAACATCCCTCCATTTTCCAAAATCCACGATTCAAATAAGCTCAGCGCCAAGATGACATTGAAGAAGAAGAAGAAGAAGATTAATTATTACAGGAAACCACTTAACGACATTACTAATCTCTTTCTAAATTCTCCGATCCAACCGCCGGAGACTTCTTCACCTTCGTTTCTCCGTTTACAGTCGCCGGAAATCTCTCGATCAATGGCGTCAGATGCTCAGATTTCGATGGAGGATGGACGTAGCAAATCATTAAGGTATAATTTTAGATGAAAAGTATGAAATTAGTTACATAGATACGTAGAAGCATTCATAGATCTGCTGATTTCTATGACTGAAATCGATAAATACAGATTTGTATACAATTTATTAGAATAGGATACAACTACAAGTGTTTTTTAGTCAAAAATATACACTGATAATGTATTCCCCAAATCCACCATTGTTCTTCCCATTAATGAATCTGAAAAAACATTAATGAATGATAGTTCCATTTTCTGATATGATGAAAAAATCCCTTTGTTATTGACTCTAGAAGGAGATTTTTTTTTTTTTTTTTTTTTTTTTTCGTTTTCTTTTTCTGTATTAGAAAATGAGATGACTATTATGGTGGCGACTATGGTTTTAGCGGTCTCGTTTTTCTGTTCAATTTCGTGATTGGTTTTACTCATCGGTCGACAAGTGTTCTATGATTATTTCACACGGTTTTGTTTGTTGTGGAAACGATCGCTGAATTGGATCGTTTGTAACGTTTTTACTTTTTACTTTGTTAAAATCAACCACGGGATTTTGACATTACTATCTTGGTTGGATCGGGTTATAATTGTGATATTCTTGACTTGAGGAAACGTTTGAGAATAATTATTTTAATGGGTAAAATGGTAATTTTAGAATAAAACCTTGTAAAAACCATAGCATACATGGCTATAGGGAAATGTTCATCGAAGAAGCGAAAAAGTGATCGGATAATTCTTCATATGGAGAGATTAGCTTTTAATTGTGAAGCACTGGATAATTCTTTATATGAGTATGGAAAGATTGGGTAGTTTCGTAAGCTTTAAAAATAGGCAGCAAACAGGTTCAATATGTAAACACATTAATTAGTTCACATGTGAACTATTTAACTGATTCACATAGACTATGAGTCAACGAGTTCATATGTAAATTGCATTGGTTAATATGTGAGTCGGTTAATTAGTTCGTATGTGAATTACACGGATTCACATATGAATATATAGTTCGTATGTGAATCACACGGGTTTAAATATGAACCCGTTACGAAACTACACCCTCTATTTTTTTGCATTGTCGTAAATTTTGACCAGTCAAATCCGATTTTCACCGTATGAACGGTTAGGATCAATTCTCAAATATTTACAACTTCTCAAAATAACCTATGTTTGTGCTATAACCTGTTTGCTTAACATGATCTCATACAAAAAGATTCAATAAGTCATGTACTAATTTTTTGCTTTAACATGATCCACAATGATGATCTTATAACTTTACCTTCTTTCCGAGGCTGGCTGAAAGCTTTAACATGATCCACGACCGTTTTTCCCATGAATGAATCTGAAAAATATTAAAGCAGATTCTCCAACAACAGCTTCTCCAAAACTATCTCTAAAAGCATCCACAGTTGTAGAACCTCCAATAACTTTACTTGCCGTATTTTTTTATGTCACATCATTGTCACCTCAACAGAGCAAAAACCTTCATAAAACTCTACAGTAGAATTAGAGGTTTTACAAAAACCTTACTTTCCTTATTTTAATTTATAAAATTTATAGATTATTATATAAATTTAAATATATGCATATATTATTTAAATTATTAAAAAAATTCAAATATAAATTATTAACTTTACTTTTCTATATTATTTAAATTATTAAAAAAATTCAAATATAAATTATTAACTTTACTTATTAAAAAAAGAACGTAATTGCAGCTGCCACCAACACTTTTTGAGGTAAACAATGTTGTAATCTCATGAATGATTGTTCCGTTTTTCGATATAATGAAAAAAAATCTCAAATGTGAAACTAGTTCCGGATGTTGTGTTTCATATATGAAACCGGTTTTAAATGTTAAATAAGTTTTATATGTGAAACTATTAGTATAGTGTGTATCATTGTCATGTTAAAACTCGTATAAACCTATTACAATTACAAAAAAAAAGTGTGTTTCATATATGAAATTACATTTTCCAAAACTCAAATGTATAATTTCCATATGTGAAGCACATGGATGGCTAAACAATTAAAAAGCCTCCAAAAATGTTGTGTTTCATATAATGAAATGAACTCTTATTTATACCAATTCCAAATATGACCTACCTAAGCAATAAGAAACAAACCACTTTGAGGTTCACATATGAAAATATTCTTGGCCTTGGCGAATTTTAAAATCGTCACACGATTGTGTTGTTTGTTTAGGAGACGATATCAAAATTACCTGTTTGTGATATTACATCTTGGTTGGATTGGATTTCAATTGTGATAATCACCGAGAAGGATCTTGGTTGCTTGTGTTGGGGTTTTTTTTTGTTTGTTTAAGATTTATTTTTAAAAGTTTCATTAGAATTTGGAATGAATTATGTTGTGTATTCCACTTTTATATTATTGTATTGTATTTAATTATTTACACATGAATATACATTAAATTATATGACGAAAGATCATGTTCAAATAGAAGTTGTGGTGAAGTGCAAAAAAATGGATATGGACCTTTGATCACTTTTAATTTAACTCTCACCCCCATGAATTAGTTTCTCACATGAATTGATCTGATGTATTTAATGAGTGTTGATTTTTTCATTAGGATTGATATAAAGGCAGAGATCCCTTCTTTCCATTCTCATCATAACTTTCATTCTCACTGAAACTCAAATAAGTCATTAGATATTCAGGGAATTTGGTGAAATTGGAATGAATCAAAGGAATTTGATTTTAAAGAATTGAAATTGAATTTGACCACGTGTTTGGTTCGATGAAAACAGATGGAATTAACTTCCTTTACTTATGCCAAAGAATGAAGGATTTTTTAACTTAAGGAATCAATTGGAATTGAAAAGATTTCATCTATTTAATTCTGTAAACCAAACATTACAATTTACAAATAAATTTTGTCGATAGATTTGGTCATTCCAATTTCTTCCAATTACATCAAATTTTATGAACCAACCGACCCTTTAGGGTCCGTTTGGTTTGCGGGATTATTTTTGAGAGATTTGGATTTAATGGAATGAAAATTATAGGTGTGTTTGTTTTGTAGGATTTGCAATGGAATTGGATTTTCATTATTTATAAATAATTTATATAAATATATAAAATATTATAAAAATAATTAAATTACAAAACAAATGTTTTTAACATTTTTAAAACATTATTTCATAGAAATCATACGAAATCACGTGAAATCCCGAACATCCATCAAAGATTTCAAAATCCAATGTTCATGGGATTTTAAATGAATCAACGGATTTTTAATTCTTACCATCAGACAAACCAAACACCGAAATGGATTGGATTTGAAATCCAAATCCCTTCAAATTCCGCGAACCAAACGTGTCCTAAAAGTGTTTTTGTTAAATTATCGTACTATAGATATATCTTAATGAAAAACCAAATAACCCTTATTTACTTTTTGATACATTTAAAATAGCAAAATATTGTTCACTTGACCATAAATCTAAAATCTATAACAATAGATTCAAAAACCATCTTATTCCATATATTATATGGTCAATTATTTTAAAATTTTAAGGAAGCAAATCCTATGATTCTAACAAAAACCTTTTTAAAGTTTTGGCATAATTAATTTCCTTGGAATCTTTCTTACTCAGTTTCCCTCCTCCTCCTCCTCTAATGGCGAAATCCCCAAAATTTCATCATCCCTCCAAATCTAATAAAACCCTAATTCCATATTTATACGTCACACATTCCCAATCCATTCTCTCAAAGCTTCTGCAAAATCACTAAAATGGAGGAAATCATCATCTCTTTACATGATAACAAAGAGAACATCCCTCCATTTTCCAAAATCCACGATTCAAATAAGCTCACCGCTAAGATGACATTGAAGAAGAAGAAGAAGAAGATGATGATTAATTATTACAGGAAGCCACTTAACGACATTACTAATCTCTTTCTCAATTCTCCCATCCATCCGCCGGAGACTTCGCCGTTATTCCTCCGTTTACAGTTGCCGGAAATCTCTCTATCAATGGCGTCAGGTGATCAGATTTCAATGGAGGATGGACGTAGCAAATCGTTGAGGTATAATTTCAGATGAAACGTATCAGATTAGATACATAGATACGTAGAAGCATTCATAGATCTCCCGATTTCTATGACTGAAATCGATAAATACAGATTTGTATACAATTTATTAGAATAGGATACAAGTGTTTTTAGTAAAAAATATACATACTGATAATGTATTCCCATTAATGAATCTGAAGAATTTGAAAGAAGTTTTTTTTTTTTTTTTTTTATTAAGCTGGATATCCAACCCGTTATGCCACTAATCTCAGGGCGACTACCCGCTTTGCAGATTGCCCGGAGTCATCGCATTAAAACCTCCGTGGCCACAGGGGGATTTTTTTTACCCCTCCCTGGATTTGAACCTAGGACCTCCTGGTACTGGGGACATTTAGAGACCAAACTCAAACCATTGAGGCACCACCCTTGTGGTTGAAAAAAGTTAGTATCATGAAGTTAAACTTGAATATATGTATCTATGTAGCAGAGATACAACTACTACTGCCTAAAAGATAATGGACAATATAAAAAGAAAAATGTGGCGATAATCGCTCATATAAAAAAAAGAACAACTTGGAAATGAACTATATCAGGCTATAAAATGGGTTCTCCCCAAATTGTATTTAGAAGACTTTATTTCTTTGTATTACTATTGTGAAGGTACACTCATAGTGAACAGTCAATTCATCAATTTTGCAGTGCTTGATGAAAAAAAATCAAGTGAAAATACTCAATTATACATGCCAAAAAACACGGGAGAATTGAGATTTGTGGATGAGCTTCAAAGGGAAAGGACATGCGCCAGGGTCGCCATGGAGACCCTATGAGAATCTATGACTATCATTTGTTTGTTTGGAGTCTAAGGGCCAACGGGTAATTTTTATAAAGTTCAGGAGCCAAGGGGTAATCTTTTAAAACTTCACGAGTATAAATAAGTGGTTCTGATGAAGTAGTAACACACAACTTGCTATCTAATAAATTTAAAGAGGGCGACGATTTGAGGTTTTAGAGATTGAAAAGAAAAGGAAAGTTATGAAGTTTTTAAAGCTTGAAAGGACAATAGCATCAATTCCTTCTATACAAATGTGGTTGACCTTTCGAGCTCTAAAACCTCATAGCTTTCCTTATCAAGATTGTGCATGACAATTTTTGTTGAAAAAAATTGGGTATTCCCAAAATTGGGACCCAAGCAATCGTCGTTAACCTAATATTAAATCATATGGTTTTTATGTTAGTTACTATACCTTCATAAACATAACTTTATTTGTTTGTATAGTTAGTATAATGGCTCTTTAGTTGTTGGTATAGTTAGTATAATGGCTCTTTATTTGTTTGTATAGTTAGTATAATGGCTCTTTATTTGTTTGTATAATTAGTATAATGGCTCCATAAACATAACTTTATTTGGTTTTTCAGACGAATTTTGCTTTTCAGACGAATTTTTCTTTTCAGAAGAAACTGTCATAGTTTTTTAGGCAATTCTTGACTACTTTTTCAGAGAAATCTGTCATAACTTTTCAGGTGAATCTTGATTACTTTTTCAGAGGAATCTGTCATAGCTTTTCAGGTGAATCTTGACTACTTTTTCAGACGAATCTCGTAATCATATCCATAATTACAAAACTAACCTGTCTCAAGACTATAAATAGATGGTATGTTGAAGGGTAACTTACAACTTGCAATCTCTAATTTCCTACATTTTACAACATTTCTTAAACATCTTTCAAAATCTCATAAGTCAAAACTTGTTGAGAGATTTGATTGGTTTGTTGGGAGATTTTCAAAACTTTTTCCAAATGAAAATAAATATGAGAGAGATGCTAAAATTTTCAAATTTAGAGCATCTTTAATAAATTTTTTATAATTTTTTTTAAAATAAAAAATAAAAAGCCAAAATCATTAAAAATTTTAAAAACGTTTTTTTTATCTTAAACAAATTTTTTATATTAGATAATCCATTATTAATTATATTATTAAAATATTTAGTATATTTAATAAAATATTATTTATCTTTCCTACACATTTAATTTAATAATTTTAATTGTTTGTATTTGATTAAAATATTTCTCTCTTTCTTAATTTAAATTTTTTAGATAATTATCTATACTGAGAGTTTCTTTTTAATTTTCTAAAATTGAAAACAAGATAGCAATGCTTTTAAAACATTTTAGATGAAGATTTTTTTTTTCTATTTTAGCAATATTTTTAAAGAATTCTCTTAATATGATCATCTTATAAGAAATAAATAGTATTTTTTTTTTCTAATCGATGAGTTTCCATAAAATTAGATGTTTAAAAAAATAGAAATAATATTTTATTAATTATATTAAATATTTATAATATAACTAATGTTGTAGTAATTAAAATGGAGATACTATTGTTATTGAATTGGTTTTCGAGATTCTTTTTTGATTTTGGAAATTTTTTTTTAAAGAATCTTTTACACATAATCCAAGTAGTTTTTTTTAATCCAAATTTATTTGTTTCCTTTTTTTAATGTTTTTTTAGACTAAATTACATGATTGGTCCTTGTTGTTTATACATTATAACACTGTGCGTCTCTATTTGGAATTAATTATGGATTTGTCCCTGTAGTTTACACTTTCACACGTCTTTGGTCCCTGAACCGTAACACCGTTAGATGATTCTGTTAAGTAAGTTGATGAGGAGGGCAATTAAGTCATTTCAATTTTTTTTATTTTCTATTAAAAACCACAAGGACCAAGAATATTAAAATACCTTGAACCATATTTTCAATGATTATATTGGTCTTGTCCTTATAGTAATATAATTATTTTTCATCTCCTACATCCATTATCTACATTTTATAACTATAATTCAGTATTTTGCTACTAAAACCATCATTAAATTATTGTTTTATCTCAACAGAAAAATGTCATATATCTAATATTTCTTCTTTGATAGCATATGATGTTTAGCTAAAAGCATTCATTATTTCAAGACATAATTTTGACATCACATATGTCATGTAGCTCATTTAAGATGACTTTATCTACATACAAAACAAGTTCACTGTCAAAACGTAACGCTTCAACTAGGAACATTTTCTGGGAAATAGGTAATCTGTTAGTATTTTCTTGAAAACGTTGAATTTTATTGGAATTGGTAGAAAGCATGAATCGTATGAATGATGATCGATGAACACTGATGATGCTGAAGGTTTATGTGTATTAACTTGAGAGAAAAAGGATGTGATACAATACTGAGTAAGAATGTAAAATTAACCTAGTCTAATTCTAATATGATACAAGAGATATTATATACGTTCTATATAAGGAAACATACAATATAGCCCCATGGGCCTTTGGGACTGATTCATACGCTAACAGAAATCATTAATATTTATTGGATGATCTGTGGTAATCACTCACAGATTTTTCTCCGGATGATATTTTATGAATGAAAATCATTTTTCTTGTAGTGGTGTCAGGTTTAATTTGATAACTCTTCACTAACCTCACCGTTTAGTGACCAAAAAATGCCCCTTCCATGTGGGTCCGATTGTAATTGTCAATGATCAATGTTTTTATCCAAATAATTTTGA
The DNA here is from genome assembly GCA_036898165.1 of Silybum marianum. Taxonomy (NCBI): domain Eukaryota; kingdom Viridiplantae; phylum Streptophyta; class Magnoliopsida; order Asterales; family Asteraceae; genus Silybum; species Silybum marianum. The sequence goes on along the minus strand of CM072531.1, from coordinate 770,249 downwards.
TATTTCCAAACCCAAAAAATGGAAAAGTGAGTAATTGACCATGATCAAATGTATGTAAAATACAAAGTATTTGATAGTTATAATGTTTTCTACTTACAATTATTCTCACACATTTCATGATCTTCAAAGCAAAGATCTTTGTCTACACAACAATAACATCTTCCTCCATCCTTACAATAACCATAAACACAACATCCAACAATGATCTTTTCACTTGTGAACTTTTGGTTGGTTGAGCACAATCTGATCTTCCTCCCAACAACACTGTTTGATGTGCCTACATCACAATAATAAAACCATAAACTTTGTTAGAAAATCGAATATATATATATATATAGAGAGAGAGAGAGAGAGAGATCTAGAGAGAGAAGGTTCAAACAAAACGTTGGCCAAAATAAAAGAACATAAGAATGTTCCTATCGTATGTAATTTTAGACTAAAATTCATATGTGATTCAAGTTTATATAGTGAATGAGAGCGTGCGAGTTTAGCCTAACAACCTAAGAATATTGACTAAACCTGAATCACATATATCTTTTAGTCCAAATCACATGATAAAGAAACTCTTGTTTTTTCTTATTTTAATCATGTAATCATTTGAAATCAACCTATATATATATATATAAAGAGAGAGAAAGAGAGAGAGAGACTCCTTCAAGTGTTAACTCAATTATTTGTGTTAACCATGTTAACCCATCGTTCACTGGTGAACATCATGCTCGTTCACTGGTGAACACCATGCTCGTATACTGACGAATGATGTTCACCAATGAACAGCATGCATGTATGGAACCATTCGTTCACTGATGAATGGTGTTTCACCAGTGAACGAGCATGGTGTTCACCGGTGAACGATGGGTTAACACGGTTAACACAAATTATTGGGTTAACACTTGAAGGGGCCTCTCTCTCTCTATATATATATATATATATATATCTAATGGATAAGGGGTGATGGACACATACATTCATAAATAGAGGCAAAAGAAGCTATGAGAAAGAAGAAGAACAGAACCAAAACTTTGCAATTCACCATTTTTATGAAAAGATGAAGTTGTGAATAACATACATATATATATATTGAAGTGAGAAAATGAAGGTGTATTTATAAGTAAAGACATAGCCAAAAATGCCGATGGCTTAAATGTTGCAATTATTTCTTGCACATTTATTTGATTTTGCCATTATTTCTTGCAATTTTATTTGATTTTGCAACTTAAGTATTTTATTTCCATAAAAGAAATATGTAACGTCAATTTTTTTTTCATAAACATAAATTGTTTTAGATAATTTATAAAAATAAAATATAGGAAGAGATATACAGAAACGAGTGACAGTTTTTTTGGTGAATCTATTGAAATACCCATCTAAATACTTTCTAAAACTCCTTATATAAAATAATTACTTAATCATTGTGTTATTTTTTTCCTTACATATATGATTATCAATGTTTACTTTTTACATTTTCAATACAATATAATAATCATAATGTAATTATAGTTATATTATTATTGTTTAATATTATTTTAATAACAGTTAAATTGTTATTATTACTTTAACTGAAACAAATTTTTAACTTTTAGTATTTTAGTATTAATTTCTAAAAAGTATCTTTTTAATTTATAAATTTAATTTTTAATATTTAAAATAAACAAAAACAAAAACTAAATAATTATATTTAAATATTATACTATGTTACATGGTTAATAGATGTTTTATAATTAAATATTTTGGTTATGAAAATTAATTAAAAGGTAAATATAAGAGAATAAAAAATCATCAATTAATTTTAAGAACAATTTTTTTTAAATTAAATAATTATTATTGTTTTTACATATTGTATGATACTAAAGCAACACCTTTTTTAAATTATATATTATATTTGTTTATAAATTAAATTTATTTTAAGATTCAAAAATTAAATAATTTTTTAATTTTAAAAGTTATTTTCATAAAAAGATAAGGTTTTTTATTTAACAATTAATTTAATTAAAATAATTAAAAATATTAATTACATATTAACTTAAAGTTAATAATAGAAATACGAAAAAATATTACAATATCTATTAATGATGTATTTAAAAGTTTATTGATAATCTTCATGGTGTGCGTTCGATGTATATATATATATATATATATATTATAAAATAAATTTATATTAAATATTATTAAAATAATAATATATAATTATATAATAATATTCATTATTACTATATGATAATAAAAAATGAAAAATATCAAAAAGAGATAAATAATCATGAATATATAATAATAAAAGAGAGAAGTAATAATATTGTAATAATTGTTGATAGCTATAAGTATTAGAGGGGTGTTCCTATAGTAGCCTTTAAAGTATTTTATTTCTATAAGAGCATATTCAATAGTTTCTTTAAAATTTCTCTAAAATAGAGAATGTAAAGTCAAAATCTTTAAAATTATTATATTCTAACTCCAACAACTTCTCTATTTTATAGAATCTATTTAAAAATTATATTATTAAAATATTCAATAAGTTTATTATTTTACAAAAATCTCTAAAATTATAAGAATTGTTATTGGTGGAAATCATTAAAATAAGATTTCTCTCTTATACTTTTAGAGATATAGAGAAATCTTTATATTTAGAAATTTTTTCAAAAATCTCTATTTTAGAAATTGATATAGAGATGTTTTTGAAGAAGTTTAGAGAAGAAAAATAGGGTTTTCTCTATTTTAAAAAAACTGTTAGAGATGCTATAACTATCTAAACAATAAAAAACCAACACCACTTTCAGTTTCACATTTGAAAATTTTCATGGTACTTGGTGAATTTTAAACTCTTGATTTCTTAAGCAACATTTCACTCCTCCTAATTATGTAATTGCAAAACCTTGAATTATTCTTTGTTAAATTAGATATTGGTATTTGTTTTTTTTTTTTTGTAGGTAATTAACGGTGGAAGGTGGTTTGATAGTTCAAAGTAAAAACGTTTGAATTATTCTTTGTTAATTTAGATTTTAGTGTTTGTTTTAAAGTTGATTTTCGTGATCTTTTTGTTGAAGACGAGTACTCAAGCCATTAAAATGTAAGAAACAAGTAAAAAAACGAAAATTTTAATAGATAAAATTAATGGCGGATCCAAGATTTTTGTCCATTGGGATCCCATTAAGGTAGACTAAAGACGCATAACGTCACCCGACGTGCTTCAGGAATTTTTTGAAGTTTTTTAGTTGATGTCAAGGAATTTTTTTAGTGTTTTTGTGAATTTCGAAAGATTTCAAAGGATTTTGTCGGTTTTTTATTGATTTTAAGAGACTTTTTTAGTATTTTTGTCAATTGTCGGTAAAATGTGACTGAATAGCCATAAGTGGTTGCTCTCACCATGCAAAATTTTATTCTTTAGCAAGCATGTATAGTTGGGGTTAAGCTACGTACAACTTAGGGGTTGGTTGGTTTTTGTTTTTCTTTTCATTAAGACCTGAATATATTAAGTTGTTTGTAAGGATTATCTGTCTGAATAAATTAAGATAAATTGTTGTTTGTTTTTTTGTGATGAATAAATAATATGAATAACATAAATTACTATTTTAACACTGTGAATAAATTAAGATAAATTGTTGTTTATTTTTTGTACAAAATAAATAATCTTAATACCATATTAAATCTTCTAAATGAAAAAATAAAAATAAATATGAATGCTCTAAAATAGCATAAATATACGAATTCAATAAGTTCACTTCATAATATTTGATAACTTAACATCATTGTCCGACTACAATTCCTAATTTATGCATTTGTTGAGGAAGGATAAGAGAATGAATGAAACATGGGAATATATGATGGTTTGCTGAGCGTAATTTCGAAAAAAAATCTCCTCTTAATGCTAAAAGGTGGCATTTTGATGGCTGACCAAGTTAAGTAAATTTGTTAGCATTAAGTTAAATTCAAACATGTCAATATAACTTATTTAATTAAGATAAAACCCCATTAAGCTAATTAAGCAAAAATCAAACACCCCCTTAACTAATTATATAAGATTATGGGTATAAAAGAGTCTCCAATTGTTTTAAAAACACTTGAATGGATGATCTATGGAGAGCATTCATAAGACCTAACATTTTTTTTGCTATAATTTAAATTGGAGAGAATATTATGAGGGTGTGTTTGGGAATGTTTATTTAAAACTACTTATGTTTTTTATTTATTTATAAAAATGCTTATTAACTTATGTGGTGACAAATCTGAGTTTTATAAAATGTGTTTGAATTAGATTATGGTGGTATCATACTAAAATAAACTAATAAGTTGTTTTTTAAGGGGTGTTTGGAATTACTTATGCATGTAAAAGGGTTAAAAAAGTGTTAGGTGGCGTTTGTTTTTTAAAAGGTGCTGAAGTCTGAAGTCTGATTTCAGTTCTGAAATGGTTATGAAACGTCTAAACAAATCAGACATAAGTGGTGATTAAGAACTTAAAATGAAAAAAACAAACAAGGCCTTAGAGCATCTCCAACAGTTTCACTAAAATAAAGAAAATCACTATTTTGTTCTCTAAACTCATTCAACAGCCTCTCTATCTCATTATTTAAAATGGGAAAATTTTCAAAATATAGAGATTTCTCTAAAACTTCAATGAGATGAGAGAAACGAGTTTTTTTTATTTATCCATCAATGAGAGTTAAATTAATAGCATTATATATATATATACATACCTTAAAAGTGTATTAGGATCATAAAATTATTCAAATAATATAATCAGCAATGAAATCTATAAAATAGAGAAACCGTTGGAGTTTATTGCAATTTATTTTAGAGATTTTAACTTTTAGTTATTTATTTAGATAAATCATAAAGAAACTGTTGGAGATGTTCTTAAAAGTTATAAAGAGTTTTGATAAGTCAAAAAGGTTTAACTTGTTAAAAGTTTCTTATCACCGGTATGGAACCGGTATAAACTTTTCTTTTTTATCTCAATCCAAACATTCAAAACAACTTATTACTGGTACTAAACCGAAATAAGTCAATAATGTTGTTTTTATAAGCAATACCAAACACTCCTATATGTCCCAGGTTAAACTAGAGTTATTTAATAGAATAAAATTTTGAACATTTTTTAAAATGCATTAATTCTTTACATGTTTTATAAGACATTGTAGTCAAATTTTGAATTTTGTTACGTTAGGTTCTTGATTTCTTTTTCATAAAATAAAAAATAAAAAATCATCTTAAAATATTAAAATCATCTTTCAAATCATATCAAATCAATTCCATTTTTTGACCTCAAAATCATCCTTCAAATCAAATCCATTTTTTCACCTTAAAAAGCATTCTCTTTTCTGTGTGAAATTAAAAAAATCTCAAAGATGGAACCACAGATTTCTAAATATGATGATAATAATAAGGAGAACATTCCTCCATTCTTCTCCATTGATGATCTTCCTTCTTCTTCTTCTTCTTCTTCAGGTGTTAATAAAACCCTAACCTGCAATTCGAAGAAGAAATACAGAAAGCCACTTACAGACATTACTAATCTCATCAATAACTTCAATCCTCCAATTCAATCTTCATTTTCTCGTTTGGAATCGGTTTCAATTTCTCGATCGAAAGGAGGTAATGATAATGGTAACCATGTTTCTATGGAGAAGGAGAAGGAAAAAAGAAGAGTTGCAGGTCGTTAAGGTACTTCAGATAAAAGAATTATTTCATGGTTATATATATATATATATGGTTATATATATATATATATAACCATGAAATAATTCTTTTATCTGAAGTACCTTAACGCCCTGCAACCCTACTAAAGAGTGTCATTAGTACTCCCATAATTTAAATTGGAGAGAACATTATATATCCCAGGTTAAACTAGAGTTATTTAGTAAAATAAATTTTTAACTATATTTTTGAAATGCATTAATTTTTTATATGTTTAAAGACTTTGTAGTCAAATATTGAATTTTTTACGGTTATGTTGTTGATTTTTTTTTTCACAAAAGAAAAAACAAAAAAGTAAAAAAAAACTTATATTTCCAAAACTTTTTTTGAAGAAAAAAATTGAAACGAAAGGAAAATAACTATAATTTTTTCTGAAATTTTTCCTTCCCAAATACACAAGAAAAGAAAAAGAAAAAAATTAAAACATTTTAAATTTCTTATTAAAATTACAAAACAAACCAACATTTCCTTATAAATGATGTATACTTTAAGAATATCCTTGTAAAAATAATATCTTTCATTTGTTTTCTTTCCTTTCTTAGCATGAAAATATTTTCCTTCTTTTTCTTTTTCATTTCTTTTCCAGAAAACAAATAAAACAATTATTTTCCATTCATGTATTTTTTCTTAATATATACAAGAAAAAAAAAATCATCCCTACCAAAATACAAATTTTGTTTTTTTACTAAATTTTTTCTCCAAAAATTACAAAATTTAGAAGTTTTCCGCCAAATTCCAAAATCCCGCTAAATCCCTTTTCTTCATAATTCATCTTAAAATCATCCTTCAAAATCATATCAAATCAAATCAAATCCATTTTTTCACTTCAAAAATCATTCTCTTTTCTGTGTGAGATTAATTTTTTTTTTCTCAAAGATGGAACCACAGATCTCCATATATGATGATAATAAAGAAAACATTCCTCCATTTTTCTCCATTGGTGATCTTCCTTCTTCTTCTTCTTCTTCAGGCGTTAATAAAACCCTAACCTGCAATTCGAAGAAGAAGACGACGACGTTTAACAAGTATAGAAAGCCACTTTCAGACGTTACTCATCTGATCAATAACTTCAATCCTTCGATTCAATCTTCAATTTCTCGTTTGGAATCGGTTTCAATTTCTCAATCGGAAGGAGTTAATGGTAATCGTGTTTCAATGGAGAAGGAGAAGGAGAAGAGGAGTTGCAGGTCGGTAAGGTACTTTAGATGAAAGAAGGATTTTCATGGTTATATATATATATAATATATATATATATATATATTATGTTATATGTAATTTTTTCTTAATTCAAGGCTGAAATGGCTGAATACAGGGAAAATGTAATCTTGTATGCATTTGGTACAAGTCATTAATGCATTGTTGTTCTGGAGTTAGACTTTTTCTTTTAAGAAAAAGATGATTTAGAAGATCTTTATATATATGGTGTAATTTGTCTTAAAATAGAATATCAGTTTAAATCTTTTAAAATATGTCATTCAATTAAAATAGATAAATAAACATGAATTTTAGTGTATCATCAATCAAAATAAATAAATACAATAGAGTATGATGCAAAAATAATATAGAGTAAGGTGTAAAAGAAAAAACCGTTTAAAATAATAAGTCTAATTTTGAGTTTTTGACAAGTATTTTATATTATTAAAATAAAAATATGCATGGATATAATATTTTTTTTATGGATATAATATTTTTTTTTAAACATATATTTTCAATATCTTTTCTTGATTGAAGATAATTAAAAATGTTATTTTTATCTCTTATATGGAGTTTTAATGATTTGTTTAAAATTTATAGATTTTTATAGAACATAAACTTTTTAAATTAAAAAACTATGTTATAATATAGCTGTTGAAAACAATCTTACGATCATCTATTGTTAGTAAATATTTTTAATCTCTCAAACCACATAAAGGTGGCAATTTTATACATTTCTAGAAAAATTATGTTTCATTTATGCGTTTTATTTTTATTTTAATATGTTAAAAAATAAAATAAAACAATTAGCTTTATGTTTCATGCTACAGGCCTGAGCATGGCCTTCTGTTTTATGTAATGCATCGTGTGCTTCCTTAATGGGAGAATAGGATGATCATCATGTTGAAAAATGCAATATAGAAATGTTTTTTGTTCAAACAGATTGCGTAATTTATTGGTTGTGGTTTGGTGATATAAAAAAAGCTTGCATTTCAAAAATAAATAAATAAAACAATTAGCTAAAAGAATAAAGGGGTAAAATCGCTTATGGCTATGTTTGACACAACTAGCTAATAACATACCTTATGACTTATAAGGTAACTTATCAAAACCTTACTTTTATTAACTTATCAATAATGTATCTTATAAGGTACCTTATAAGTTAACTTATGGTCATCCAAACAATTACACTAAAAATAAGGTAGGTGACTTATAAGTCACCTTATTTTTGCCAAACAATACCTAAACTCATTCCACATGTATTTAGATTTAGAGCATTTCTAAGTTCAATTTCAATCAAACGAATTCTTTAAAAGAAATTAAAGCTAATAATTAAAATCTTTAAAATAAAACTCAATTCTGAAGGACCGTGGAGAAGTGGTGGCAGAGGTGAAACTTGGGAACTACAGAGGAAAGCAGAATGGGACCAAGTTTTTGCAGTTTCTAAAGACATATTTTGTATGTTTTTTTATGGGAAAAATACAAAAACCCAATCAACTTTTGTGTTTGGAATGATTAAGGATGCGTTTGGTTGCGGAAAACTATTTTCATTTTTATAGAAAACGTTTTCAGAAAATGGAGTTAAATTTTCATTCTCAGTTTTCTATTAAAATTTTAGAAAATACGTTTGGTTGAAATGATGCAGTTTTTATTTTCTATTTTTAGAAAATTAGAAAACGCGTTTGGTTGTACATTTTCTATTATTTTTCAAATTAGAAAGTGTATGTCTGTGTTAAAGTGTGCATGTTTGTGGGTGTGAAAGTGAAAGTAAGTGTGTGTGTGTGTTTGTGGGTGTGAAAGTGAAAGTAAGTGTGTGTATGTGTGTGTTTGTGGGTGTGAAATAGTGAAAGTGAAAGTAAGTGTGTGTGTGTGTATGTTTTTGTGGGTGTGAAAGTGAAAGTAAGTGTGTGGGTGTGAAAGTGAAAGTAAGTGTGTGTGTGTGTGTGTTTGTGGGTGTGAAAGTGAAAGTAAGTGTGTGTTTGTGGGTGTGAAATAGTGAAAGTGAAAGTAAGTGTGTGTGTGTATGTTTTTGTGGGTGTGAAAGTGAAAGTAAGTGTGTGTGTGTGTGTGTTTTTGTGGGTGTGAAAGTGAAAGTAAGTGTGTGTGTGTGTGTTTTTGTGGGTGTGAAAGTGAAAGTAAGTGTGTATGTGTGTGTGTTTTTGTGGGTGTGAAAGTGAAAGTAAGTGTGTGTGTGTGTTTGTGGTTGTGAAAGTGAAAGTAAGTGTGTGTGTGTGTGTGTTTGTGGGTGTGAAAGTGAAAGTAAGTGTGTGTGTGTGAAGGTGAAAGTGTGGAAAAGCTTTTAAAAAACAAAAAATTGGAAAAGTATTAAAAGTAGTTTTCTAAATTGCATATAGTTTTAGAAATTTGGATTTTTTTTGTTTTATTGGAAATTTCTTGAAAACTGAACGAACTAAACATGTTTTCTAAATTTTCATTTTTGTTGGAAAATTTTCACAACTAAACGCACCCTAAGTCACTGAACAATTTTTTTTGTAACAAATAAACCATTGAACATTTCAAACATGTTAAATAAATCACTGGACTTTCTAAAACCTGTTAGATACACCTTTATGACCTATAAAACTAGTTAATGTGGTAAATAATGAAAAAAGTTCAAAAACCCAACGGGCTTTCATATTTGAATTATTAAGTTCCTAGACATTTTTTGACTTTTTCATACCTACATGTGGTTTGTTGATAATCCATGGATATTACAAAATTCATACATTTGTCGTAATAAATCAAGACCCTTTCATCTAGTGGATCCACAAATCTAACTCTGTCTGACCCTTTAAAATCTAGCTTTTGCAGTCATGGTCAACTATTTGACTTTTTCATCATCTTCAAAGATTTATTGATCAATCATTCATATTAAGGTGACGTTTGTTTTTTAAGAGGTGTTGAACTATGAAATCTTATTTAAGTTCTAATTTATAAAAAGTGGTGCTGAAGTCTGAAATCTGAATCAATAAAACTGTTTATTTTTGTAACATGACAAACGTTTGAAATCTAAATCGATAGTCTGTTTTTATAAAATCACCGTCCAAATATTTTGCAAAATTCTCTTGATTTTAGTAAAATTTATAAGAATATATTTTTCATAAATATATATATATATATATATATAATACACAATACAATCATCAAAGATTTCCAAAGAAATCATCTTTATCTCATAAAATAATTATATATACAAAATTATGTCTTTTGAAACTGCAAAAACTTGGTCCCATTCTGCTTTCCTCAATTTTAAGCTAGTTTGTTTATGTTCGTTTGTTTGTTTCTTGAACACAAAAAATTTCATTCGTTTAACGTTTATATCTATTTGTTCATTTACATCTAGTAGGTATTAAAATTCAAACAAATTACGATTTTACTTTATTTATAATTACATTACATAAAATAATTCAAATACAAAGCATTCAACTATACTTAGGTAGGATTAAAGTAATTAGACTTTTCTTTTAGATTTGTATTATTTTCCTCAAAATTTTATTTTTTTTATATAAATAACCTTGACTTGGTGTAAACGAGGGCTTCGCACCAGCCTGCCCCCTATTGTCTACTCCAATAGACAGTGTTGAATTTTATCGATAAATGTTTATCAGATAAGTGTTTGATAAACGACTCCTAACAATCTAGTATATTTCATGCCGAGTCCTTATCTTCATCCTCATTTTTATACAGTTTTAAAAAATCAAACCAAACGAAACCAAACATCTCCAGATTTATCCTCATAGTCATTAGAATGAACTAGTTATAGATGGCTTGAAAATCGTCATCATCCCTCATCCTCACTTCTAAATGGTTTGAAAATTGTCTTTACGATTAGGCTTAAAATAGTCTGATTGAAAAAGGAAAATATCATTTTATTGATGCATTTGTCGATCTTATGGGTTGTTTGGCAGTTGCTGAATGGTTTGGTGTAAAATGATTTAGTGGTCAGAATGATTAAGGGTGTGTTTGGTTGGAGGTATTAATCAGGAATTAATGGGAATGATAATAAAAAAAAAAACTGTTTGGTTGTATAGAATATAATGGGCTCATTCCCCCATGAGCCCAAATTTTCATTCCTGATTAAACTGGGAGGAATGGAAATTCATTTTCATTTTCATTCTCATTCCCATTTTCATTCCCTTGCCAGAACCGAACGCCCCTAAGAGACTTTTATGATATAGTGCAAAATGATTTAGTGGTCAGAATGGGGGCCGTTTACTAAACACTTACCCAATAAGTGCTTAACAGGCCACTTTACCTTATCGAATGAACTTCACAAGGATCGAGAATCTTACCTCGTAAGAGCGATAACAAGGACCGAAAGTCTTACCCGGTAAGTAAGAATTATGGCTCTATCAGGTAAGCGCTTATCGGATAAAAATGTTCCATATGATGCTGTTACAATGGACTAGAATCTTACCCTGTAACTTAAGCGAAAGTGTTTACCGGGTAAGTGTCAAGTAAACAACCCCTAAGAGACTCTTATGATATAGCGCAAAACGAAATATAATTGTTTCGTAATTGTTCAGAATGTAATTAAGACTCTTAACGGTTAAGGGGAATCCATGGACCATGATACAAAATGATTCAGAAGGTTTTGGAACCATTAAGAGGCAGACTTATTTTTTACCAAACAAGATTCTGTTTTGCCTCTCAGCGATTCATATGTTGTCTTTTAATGGAACTGTTAAGAGGTAAATAAACAACCTCTTATATTTTTTATACATGTTTTTCATAGCACCACCATTACAGGCTTAAACAAACAAAACCACATACATGCTCACTATCATTAACCAGAAAATAGTAAAGGATGTTTCATTAAGTTTTTACACAACAAGTTATAAATGGCATTTGATGTTAATGATTAATTGAATACAATAATCGCAAGATATATTGCGGTTTATATAGTCTAAAACACACTGATAATATTCCATGAGGTACAAATAAATGAAAAAAAAAATAAAAAAAAAAAGAGTCAAACGAGATCGAGTTGGCCAGTTTCAATTAGCGGTTTTATCGACTTATAACGCAAAGCATATATGTCCCCTGCATACATATCCAACGGGTTTTCTTCTCCACTGTTATCAAAGATGGTTCATATTAATAAATAGTCTTCTTATAAGTTAATAATAACACCGATATAAAAAAAAATGAAAGATTACTTGCCTGTCATCAACTGGGAGAGATCCTAAAAACTTTCTGGTTCTACAGATGACAAATGCATCTAATTTTGGTTCCATCACTGAAATTATTCATTCAGAGGTAAATGTCACACATGAAGTCCATAGCTTGAGAGGATGCTAAAGGAGAGGGGGGGGGGGGGGGGGGGGGGGTCCACACAGTTCATATAGTACATTACTTAAGGGGTTGTTTGGCAGTTGCTGAATGATTAAGTGGCTCTTATGATATAGTGCAAAATGAAATATAATTGTTTGGTAATTGTGCAGGATGTAATTAAAGGGGTTTTAATGGTTAAGGGAGGTTCATGATACAAAATGACTCAGAGGGTTTTGGAACCGTTAAAAGACGGAATTATTTTTTGCCAAACAGGATTTACCTCTTAGCGATTCAGAGGCTGGCACAGTTCATATAGTACATCACTTTAGGTGGTGTTTGGCAGTTGCTGAATGATTAAGTGGCTCTTATGATATAGTGCAAAATGAAATATAATTGTTTGGTAATTGTGCAGGATGTAATTAAGGAGTTTTAATGGTTAAGGGAGGTTCAGGATACAAAATGACTCAAAGGGTTTTGGAACCATTAAGAGGCAGACTTATTTTTTTGCCAAACAAGATTTACCTCTTACCGGTTCAGAGGTTGCCTCTTAATGGAACTGTTAAGAGGTAAACAAACAGCCTTAATTGTTTTCAGAGTCGTAAGAGGCTAATCATGTGAGAGCCAGAAAAATGGTGAGAACCCGTGAAAACCAATCTCAAAGTATTGTTTCACATAATTCTGTTTTCACCTAAAGATGGGATTTAAGGCATTATTTCACAATGTGAAACAACACATGTTTCACTTGTTCTCATGGTTCTCAACATTTTTTTGAGGTTCTCATTTGAGATGATATTGACCTTACATACATGAACATAGGGGCTGTTCGGTTGTGGCTTAATGGGCTGTATAAGCCATATGGCTTATTCGCACAGCCATATATATAGTTGTTTGGTACAGGCTTATTCGGTCAGCCCATGGCTGAATGGCTCAGCTACAACACCTATGTTCTTTGTATTTCAGTTCAGATAAAAAGAAATTACCCATATCATCCTCTTCACTTATAACAGATTGCTTCAAATGGGAATTATAACGATCAGGCAATTTCTTCAAAACAGATTGCTCCAAATGTTGTTTCATGTCTTCAATGGACCTGAAACAAATAGTGACCATAAACTTTTGAGAAATGTTCATCGTGTAGTTGCAGATTAAAAAATCATATTAAAAAAATGGCATATTTATTACCTATTGGCAAACTTCTGTTCTTGTCTAGAAAGCCGAGCCCAAAGATCAGCAGTTTTTTGGATGTGAAACATGAATTTCTCAATCTGTAATTCAGATCGTATATATATATATATATATATATATATATATTATGGAGTGAATTAGATGAATACCCGAAAGGATGTATTGAGTAAGGCTATGTTTGGCAAAAATAAGCTAGCTTATTATAACGTTTGGCAAACCATAAGCTAGCTTATAAGTTAGCTTATTGAAACGCTACTTGGAGTAGCATTTTGGGAGCTTATTGTTATTTTTTCCAATTATAACCCTCATTAATATTAATTATTAATTTTTATTTTTATTTTTCAATATGCCCTTTTTGGTCATTTTACATTCTTATACGCTAGATTTGCCAAACATGATTTTTTTCATCAGCTAGCTAATAAGCTATCAGCTACCCGATAAGCTAGCTTATCAGCTAGTTTGCCAAACATAGCCTAAATGTTTAGTTTATGATACCTTTTGAAGACGAGTTCTTAGATATGATCTTAATAAAAACAAAGTTCTATCTATATCCATTTGATAAAGAGAAACAGTAAGTGGATCTTCACCATTCTTCATGAACTCCTCCACAGTTTCTTCCTGGTCATCAGAACAAAAGAAATTACAGTTGGTTTACCACATTTGGGATGAGTTCTTTAATTTTATGAAAGAAAATAGCAAATCAACTTTGACTTTTAGGATAAAAGATAAGAGCAAATTTTGGACAGCCACCAACCAAGCTCATAATTTTACTCCATATAGATTAAACAACTCCAAAAATACACATTCACTCCACAGTCTCCAAGTATCAAAAGTGTTGGCTCAAAGAAAAGAAAAAATAAACATTGAATTATGAATAAATGGTCAGAATGATTAAGAGGCTCTTATGATATAGTGCAAAATGTTATATTTGGTAATTGTTCATGATGTAATCAAGGCTCTTAATGATTAAGAGGCTCTTATGATATAGTGCAAAATGTTATATTTGAAAATTGTTCATGATGTAATCAAGGCTCTTAATGGTTAAGGGAGGTCCAGGATACAAAATGATTCAAAGGGTTTAGGAACCATTAAGAGGCAGACTTATTTTTTGCCAAACAAGATTCACCTCTTTGCGATTCAGAGACTGTCTCTTAATGGAATTGTTAAGAGGTAAACAAACAACTCCTTATTCTAAAAAAAAGAAAAAAAAGGAGGCCGTTACAACCGAGGCTTTCTATGCATCATTCAAGTCACAAAAGTAACCAAAGGGTCATTGATCCAGCAATATCCAGGTTACCAATAGAGCTCAGTTCCTCTTTAGGTTAACGGTTTTGCGGTATATAAATATTATATACTTGTAAAAAAAGTCAATCATTTGTATTTGATGTGGCTTCTTGCTTCTATAAGATTTTCAATATTTATCAGAAAATTATGTTTAACAGGAGCAGAATCACCAAGTTTTGAAATCAATAATGAAATTACAAAGCTAAGGAAGAACTGTGGTTCCTCGTGATTTCACATATTTTTAGTCGAATTGACTTCTGATTTAGGCTATGTTTGGCAAAAGTATCTTATAAGGTACCTTGTGACTTATAAGGTAGCTTATCAAAACCTTACTTTTATTAACTTCTCAATAAGGTAACTTATGGTCATCCAAACAACTACATTAAAAATAAGGTAACTTATGGTCATCCAAACAACTACATTAAAAATAAGGTACCTTATAAAGTGACTTATAAGTCACCTTATTTTTGCCAAACAATGCCTTAAGACTTGAATTTTCATTTTACAGTGTTCAGTTTTACCACAAATCTGAGTTTTTAGACCATAAACAGACTTCCAAATGTAACGATCCACGATATACTATTCGAAAAAAAAGACTAATTCAACAGAAAATTAAAAGAATATCAATTAGGGATGCAAACAAATGTTCATGAATTAGTGGGCATAAAATTCAAAACAGATAATGAATAATCGATGTATGTACCATCAATTGAATTTGTTCTCTGGATCTCTGAACTAAAGAAGACTCAAATTGAAGAATTTCAGGGGCTGCCTTCTCGTTGCGCCATGAACGCTTGAGGAGATCTGCGTCTGTGGTGGAAATCAAGGTTTCATAGTCGTCCATGGCCGAGAACCCGCCTGTGCCTGTGCCTGTGCCTTGACCCGAACCCGAACCCGAACCCGACTCCATGTGATCTCAATTCACAAAAATCTATGAAACAAGATGTAGAAGCTTTTCTGTAGCGTCGAATTTCAAGAACTTGACTTTCTAAATAACAAGAATGAAATTTAGGGTTTTGGCGCCAAAACATATAGTGTTCTCGAATTTAGAAAAAAAAAAGAAAAAAAAAGAGAAACTGAAAGGAAGTAAGAAAATAATAAATCTTAAATAACATAACTTGAAAAGATTAATAGGAGTATTTTTAACACCTTTTTTATAATTTCTTTAAATTAGGGAATTAAAATTTAAAACCTTTAAAAAAATATTACCTTTACCTTCAACTTCAACTTCAACTATTTTTCTATATTGGATATTATATCATACATTATAGAGTAAATTACGATTTTCGTCCCTATGGTTTACTATCTATAACGATTTTCATTCCTGGTCCTTAAAAGCTGTTTTTTTCGTCCCTATGGTTTGTACTTTGTTTCCTTTCTCGTCCTTGGGCCAAATTCTGTTAAAAACTTCAGTTAAAATCAGGGGTATTTCTGTCTTTGTAATATTTCTTTAACTTTTGAATTGTTTATTTATTGAATTATTTTCTTTTCTCTTTTTCTATAAAAAACTGAGGATACAGGCACCGTCTCCGGTTAAACCCTTTCTTCTCCCTCTTCCTACTTCCATAATCTCTCCCCCTTTAAAATTATATTGCTCTAATCTAAACATACGCAAGTGGAATTCAAAGAAGTCATTGTAGTTTGATATGACCATAAAAGCCTCCTGTTTTCACACAGAGAGAGATATACATATAGATACATACATACAAATATATATATATAGAGAGAGAGAAAATGATATACAGAGAAATAAAGACAGACATATATATATGTATGTGTGTGTGTATATATATATATATATTGACAGTGAAATATAGTGTGTGTGTATATATAGAGAGACTCTAAATTGCGGTGTCTTCTTTTGGACCGTTTTGGTTTCGATTGGATTTCGGTTTATATATATATTGACAGAGTGAAATATAGTGCCTTTTTTTGGGACGTTTTCGTTTCAGATTTAGGTAAAGTGATCAGGCGGAAGGTGGCTCTGATGGCCATATTGGTTTGAGAAGTTGGGGGCTGTGTGGTTTATCTCTCGTAAACTATACGTCCCGAGATACGACACTCGTACTTTCGGACCGCATATGTTTTGTTTCTAACAGTTAGTTTTGTCGGAGCTGTTTTTAAATGTTTGAAGGTTTCCTCTAGGTGGTTAGTTTGGATTTTTCGATTGGGTCGGTATTGTATGCTTTTTCAGATGTCCTTTCTGTTTCGGTAGGTTTAATAAAAGTCTGATTGTTGTGGTTAAAAAAATATCATCCAAGAAATCTTCTTTTTATCTTTTGAATTTTGATGTACATAGATTTGACATAGGACATTTCTGTCAAGAATTATGAGTTCCTTTTTGGGGGTTTTGCATACAAGTTAACACAAATCAAAACCATGTTTTAACTGGAGAAGGAAACCATCGATGACGGGTTGTTGGGGGTAGGTTCACCGAAAAGAAAACCCGCAGTGAGAGGAAGTGAGGGGATGGAAAATATTCCACCGGAAGAAGGTTCGTACCGATGGTTTTCGTCGGAACAAACGAGAATGAAAAATAAAAAACCCAAAAATCAACAAATCCATTTGAAGTTGAATAAAAAGTCGGTCCCTGAGGTTGAATCGGAATCATAAACCGGTGCATCCTTCGTCATCAAAACCCGTTTTCGGTTGGAGGTGGAGTTCTGCTGGAGGTTGAATCAAACCCGAAAATGAAAACCTAGAGGCAGAAATGGAGGAGAAAAGGGAGGAGCAGGTCTGTCGCACAGTACACAGCAGATTCGGGGAAGGAGATTGGTGCATTTTAGGTTCAATGAAGATGGCAGGAGATTTGGGCGGTGGAGATCGATGATATAGCCTGCAGCCGGCTGGAGGTGGAGATCTGCTGGTGGCGGAGGTTAGCGGCGGACGATGGAGGAACAAGGGGATCAACTGGCGGTGGTGGACTGATGGTGCTTACCGGATAAGGGGAAGGGACGATTTGGAATGGAGAAAGGGAAAAAGGAGGTTGAAATCGTGTATTGGGAAGGGAATCAGATTTTATTAGGTTAAAAATCAAATAAGTTGTATTTTTTAAAGGTAAAATAAAAGAAAATTGAAAAGACGAAATTGCCCCTGATGTAAAAGGAGTTAACATTTGATTTCTAATAGAATTGGGATGAAGGACGAAAAAAGATACAAAAGGGAAACCATAGGGACGAAAAAAGCAGTTTTTAAAGACCAGGGACGAAAATCGTTATCTATAGCAAACCACAGGGACGAAAATAGTAGTTTAGTCTACATTATATTATTAAAATATTATTTTTCTCACCTAAACATTTAACTTAAATATTTCTTTTTGGTGAAAGATAATAAAATAATGATTCTCTCTCAAGGTAATCATTTTTAGGGATATCTTCAAATTTGAAGAATTTTATACTCTCTCTCCTATTTTCTCTATTTTAGAGATGCTTTTGGAGCAAAAAATTGCCCAAAATCTCTATTTTCTCTATTTTAGAGAAACTATTAGAGATGCTCTAAGAAATGTAATCTCATCTTTTTTTTAGTTTTATTTTATGGATTTGTATTGTCATAACTGATGATCATAGTTTTTTTTAGTTATAAGTTTTATTGAGTATTTAATTGTATTAGCATATCTTAATGTTTACATAGTATTTAAATATGTTTGTTAGCGGGTTATAAATTAGTTTACAAAATTCAAACTTATTAAGTAAAGTTGCAGTATGTTATAAATATTGTAGGAATAAACAGAGGTTTAGGGCAAAATCTTAAAAAAGAAAAAGAAAATAAAAGAATACTTTGGAAGCCCTTAATCGAGACAATATGTATTTGTACATAGAAGGTATGCACAAATGTATACAATTTTTTTTCTATGCACTTGTGCATGTTACCAATTATCAGTATGTATTTGTGCATACCGTCTCGATAAAAGGCTTCTAGATGTCTTCAGTTTTTTTTTGAGTTTTTCCCCTAAATTTGACCCTGTACTTATGATTTAAAGCGGGAGGAAAGCGGTTGGTAGAAAAGCTAATTTCAATGGGGGTATTTCATTTACCGGAAAAAATTGTAGTCAATAAAAATGACATCATATACAATAATTTATCCGATAAGCGTCTAATAATGATAAGAGTAGTTGCCCTCATTTACTGTGTAAGATTGTTGGTTTTTACCATACTCATCCGATAAAATAATGTGTATTGGTAAACACTTATACAGATAAACGTTTGTTAAACGACTCCTTAAACAAAAAAAGATATTTTGAAAACAAATAAAATATTGTTTGGCAAAAATAAGATGACTTATAAGTCATCTTATAATTTAATTTATTTTTAATATAGTTGTTTGGATGACCATAAATTAACTTATAACGTACTTTATTGAAAAGTTAATAAAATAAGATTTTCATAAAATATTTTATAAGTCATAGGGTACCTTATAAGTTACTTTTCACAAATGTACCCTTTTGGGGTATATTTTAAAAAAGTGTCTAACATTGACTGACAAAATTATCATCCAAATTAATCAAAATCAGCAGTATACCATTGGAAGCAATGTAGCCTCTGCGATCAACAATGCTCTCTACATCGCTTCGTTCAGCTTCTTTATCATCTCTCCCAATTCTCTCCTTCAAACTCAAACCATATTCATCTCTCCCAATTCTCTCCTTCAAACTCAAACCCTATTCATCTTCCAGTTTCCCTTCTCTCCCAATTCTTCAACAACACCATAATCACCCACTATGGTCAGGTCTTCAGAGCTGGAGAGACAGCTCTCTCAACCACAAACGCTTATGGGGACCTTCTGGACCCGAACCCGAACCCCAAAAGTTGCACCCAATTGAGGAAAACTCACAGATCGGTTCGCTTACTAGTCTAGCTGAGATGGGCGCCATGGTTTTATCCACGTCTGACCCTTTAATGAAATCGAAGCTTTCTCATCTTGCTTACTCTAGGTGGCGCAGAGAAAACCTCCCTATTGGGGTTTCGAAACCACCTGATAAACCTGCTCGACCTCCAAAACCCCAGTTGGTTCGTTTCTTTATTCCCATTCAAAATTGATATTATTTGGAGATTGTTTTGAATTTTGTACTGTTTGCTATGATGTTTTCAGGATTCTTGCCAAAAGGTTTTAGAGTTGGAAATAAAATTGGAAATTGATAATGGAATGTTTGATGTTTTTAGTAACTTTTCTACTCATTAAATCTGTGGGTT
This sequence comes from Silybum marianum, assembly GCA_036898165.1. Lineage (NCBI taxonomy): Eukaryota > Viridiplantae > Streptophyta > Magnoliopsida > Asterales > Asteraceae > Silybum > Silybum marianum. Next base: position 750,435 of record CM072531.1, on the reverse strand, counting down.
TAGAGTTTTCATCCCCATTCCCTACTATTGATGAATTGATAAGAGGGTTTTGGGGTTTTTCTTTGATCATTTGCTGTAACTTCTGATGAACATGTTTTTAACTTCCTGTTTGTAGCTAAATTAAATGTAAAAATGAATGAATTATTGGGAAGTTGAGAACCTCATGGATTAAATTTTTTAATTAGATTTATTCTTGGTTGACAACTATACATGTTCCAAGAGAAGTATGGCTTGGTTTCTGTGTGTATATATGTATACTAGATTGAAAACATGTGCAAAAATTATGATTATATGTTAACTTATGAATTAAAAATAAAATTTTGAGAAGAAAAGTAAAGATTGAAACTTTGTATAAATGTTGAAACATAAATATATATATATATATATATATATAGGGTTAGGTTCAAATGTGAACTCAATTTTGGCTGTGAACGTGAGGACGAATCTCAGCCACACATCTTCGGTTATGGTGGACGCGATCACGGAGGATTGACGCGATTCATGGGAGGGTGGAGATTATTAAAGGAGGAGAACCAGGTCAAAGCCGCCTTTATTGACCGGATAAGTGGCTGAGATTCGTCCTCACGTTCACAACCAAAAATGAGTTCACATTTGAACTTTCCTCTCTATATATATATATATGATGTAGTTGAGATAAGCTCAAGATTAGTGTAGATTCATCAACTTTAGGCCTTGAATCGAAGAACACGTCACGTAACATGTGAAAATAACTAAAAGATTTATATGGGTATGCACATTTTTTTATCCCAAGTTCTTACAACGATAATTAATGGAAAGAGAAGTTCTGCCACTAAATCTGTAAGGTTTGAATCCTTCAAGGGTCTTTATGCTTATATATCGAAGCATAGATGAAGTTTCTTTCTTTCATCATGGTGAAATTGAACAATATGGTTGTAACTATTCCATGAAGCAAGAAGGTTTCTATCGGCCTTAAATGGTGGTGATTTAGATAATGCATAATCTATATTTGTCATAAGATTTCGGATTCTTTGAATGCGCTGAAAATGCCTTAGGGGAAACATCGAATACTTAGCTTAATCCATGCAGACAGCTTGATCCATACAAGACTTGATGGAAAAGCAACCAAACAACCCCTTAAATTTAGTCTCTTATTTTGTGATAGCCATTTTCCTTTTTTGTTGCATTGTCAAGATGCTAGTGTCTCCAAAGGCGTGCATGACATACACACACACACACACATATATATATATATATAGAGAGAGAGAGAGAGAGAGGAAAGTTTAAATGAGAACTCAAATTTGGTTGTGAACGTGAGGACAAATGAGAGCACGACACGAATATAAAAGAAATATTCAGACTGAATACATTATTTATTCGGTCTGGATAATGCTTATTCATATTCAGACCAAATAAATACTGTATTCAGTTTGAATATTTCTTTGTATATTCGGAGTGAATGTGACACGTGTCGCACTCTCATTTGTCCTCACGTTCACAACCAAATTTGAGTTCTCATTTGAACCCGCCCCTATATATATAATATGGGTATGCGCATTTTTTATCCCAATGGAAAAGTTCTGCCACTAAATCTGTGCATGATATATATATATATATATATCTCATGATATATATATATATATATAATATGGTCTTCTTAATTGTACATTCAGGTGTCTCCAAAGGAAATCCCGGCTCCAAAGAACTCTGGCTTGCCTCTTAATGCTTATATGCTACACAACCTTTCTCACGTGGAGCTAAACGCAATTGATTTGGCATGGGACACTATTGTTCGGTTTTCACCATATAACGAGCTTCTTGGAGATATGTTTTTTGCTGATTTTGCTCGTGTAGCCGATGATGAAAGTCGCCATTTTGCTTGGTGTTCCCAGAGATTGGCTGAACTCGGTTTCAGGTGGAACTATTTTAATAAAAAGTTTATATATATTTTAATAACCCGGCTTCAAATTTCCATTTTTGCAAATTACCCTTTTCTATAAACTAGTTATGGAGACATGCCAGCCCATAATCTACTATGGCGTGAGTGCGAGAAATCTTCAGATGATGTTGTTGCTCGTTTGGCTGTGATTCCACTAGTTCAGGTGATTTCATAACTCGATGAGTGTAAGAAACACTAAGGGGCTGTTTGGTTGGTTTTCCATTAAGTCATGTATGGATAAAGTTGTCTGTGTGGATTAATTTGTCTGTATAGATTGAGAAAGTTTTTGTTTGGGAGGGTTTTTTCATAGATGAAAAGGGTGTGTTTTTTAATTGGGAGGGACAGTTTTGGAAAAAAAAAACTTAACTTTCTGCATAAAGCTTACTGAATAAGCCACTTTCTATATCATTAAGCCATTACTGAATAAGCCACTTTCTATATCATTAAGCCACTACCAAACGTCATTTATAGCTGACCGAATAAGCTGTGAGTCCCATTAAGCTGTTAACAAACATGCCCTAAGGGCCTGTTTGTTAGCAGCTTAATGAGCTTAATAAGACTTATGTCTTAATGAGCTTAATGGGACTTATACCGTATTCGGTAAGCTATATGTAACCGTTTGGTAGTGGCTTAATCATATAGAAAGTGGCTTATTCATTAAGCTTCTAGGGGTGAGCTTTATGCAGAAAGCCAAGTTTTTCCCAAAGCTGTTCACCCCGATTAAAAAACATGTTCCTTCCATCTATAAAAAAAACCTTCGCAAACAAAAACCCTCCCAATCTATACCTACAGATTAATCCACACAGACGACTTTATTCATTAACGACTTAATGGAAAACCAATCAAACAGCCCCTTAATCATCACGTTAGAAGTTACGGGATTTATGAATATTTATATTGTAGGAGGCCAGAGGACTTGATGCCGGGCCCCGCCTTGTGAAAAAGCTAATCGGTTTCGGAGATTGTAAAACGTCAAATCTTGTTGCTAAGATTGCCGAAGAAGAGGTTGCACATGTAGCCGTTGGTGTTTACTGGTTCGTTGCAGTCTGTCAGCAAATGGGTCAGCACCCATGTCCTACGTTCAGAGGTTTGTAATCCCTCCATCCCGAAAGGATGTAAAAGTGACAAAAAAAATGTTTGAAACTATTGATTAAATGTCTAAAATGCCCCTTACATAACCATAAAAGAAAATGTTAGCATTTCTTTCTTAATCGTATCTGATATTTTTTATTCGGTTTTTTTTTTCGATAGATTTGTTAAAAGAGTACGACGTGGAGGTGAAAGGGCCGTTCAATTACTCGGCTCGGGAAGAAGCTGGACTTCCGCAAGAATGGTAAGGGTGTATGATCTTATGTGAAAAGTCATTTTTGCCCTTTGGTCCAGGCCTGGAAACTTCACGTAGTTGGTTACTAAATGTTACTATCTCCGTTCCTTGAGGGTTATTTAGGAGAATAACTTTCAATTTTTTTAACCTTTCTTTTTTATGGTCTTTCGTTAAGTAAAATCTTAACGGTAAAGATATAAATCATGTTATCTAGGTACGATCCGTTATTACAAGGGAACACATCGAATAAGGAGGAACTCACTAAGGTATGTTGCCCGAATTTAACAAGTCCATTGGGGGCAAATTGGTAATTTTAGCCTAACGGTTTTTCCGAAAGACGTTGGAACATCGCAAAAATGGGAATTGTTTTTCGGTTTTCATGGGACGGAGGAAGTATTTTTTTTAAGGAGACTAATATTTCTTTACAAACTGTGAAAAACGAACAGGTTCATGATAGACTCGCTCATATTATATCCATGGAGAAAGAGAACTCGAATTTGAACAAAGAAGAGTAAATCGGCCAACTTTTACATCTAAAACTGAGATCAATTTGTAACATCGATGGTTCACAGGTAGTCTTTATTGTACTTTCGGCACTCTAGATTGAATATATTTCGTGTATATATATATATATATAGGGTTAGGTTCAAATGTGAACTCAATTTTGGCTGTGAACGTGAGGACGAATCTCAGCCACACATCTTCGGTTATGGTGGACGCGATCACGGAGGATTGATGCGATTCATGGGAGGGTGGAGATTATTAAAGGAGGGGAACCAGGTCAAAGCCGCCTTTATTGACCGGATAAGTGGCTGAGATTCGTCCTCACGTTCACAACCAAAAATGAGTTCACATTTGAACTTTCCTCTATATATATATATATATATATAGAGAGAGAGAGAGAGAGAGAGAGAGAGGGAGGTTCAAGGAAAACACTAAAAAAAGAGAAAACTGAAGAACACCCTGGGAGCCCTCCATCCGGACGGTATGCACTCAAGCGTTTTTTTTTTCTATGCACCAATGCTTCTATAACGAATGCATGTTACAAATTACCGGTATGCATTAATGCATACTGTCCAGATGAAGGGCTTTCAGGGAATTCTTCAGTTTTCTCTTTTTTTGGCGTTTTCCCTTGAACCTGACCCTATATATATAAATAAATAAATATATATTTATATATAGGGAGGTTCAAGGGAAAACACTAAAAAGAGAGAAAACTGAAGAACACTCTGAGAGCCCTCCATCCGGACGGTGATGCACAAATGCATACAAGCGATTGAAGTTTTTTTTATGCGCCAATGCTTCTATAATTACATATGCATTAGTGCATTTGCACAAATGCATGTTACAATACATCATTATGCATTTGTGCATACCGTCTAGATGGAGGGTTCCAGAGTGTTCTTCAGATTTCTTTTTTTTTTTGGTGTTTTCCATTGAACCTGACCCTATATATATATATGTGACCCTATATATATATATGTGACCCTATATATATATGTGACCCTATATATATATATCACAAATTTAGACACAAATAGCTTAAAATTCATACGATTACAAAGCCTACAAGTATCCGCCATCCGGCATACATAGAGTAATTCCACACATATAAGTATATACCACCGGACCAATAGAAACATCTAGACCTTATTTCTTTTCGTTTTCGCCATCCAACGTGCTTCCCGAAACGTGGGCCCCACCTTCATTCTCGTCCTCATCTTCGTTCTCGATCTCGATCTCGATCTCGTCCCCATCCTCGTGTTTAGAATAACCCTTGAGTTCATGTAACTTCCAAGATCCATTCCGCCTTTGAACCATCCCTTTATTTTCTTGAACCCACCAATGTTGAGGTATCATATACTCTTCTTTCAACAAATTCGAACGCTTATTTACAAGTGCAAGATCTCGATCAACTTCTAGCCGAAACTCGGCCTCAATACCGTGTGAACCCGCAAGTGCGTGCAAATAAGCGGCTTCCATATTATGCCTTTTTGCATAACTTTGTGTCGGTTTTAAGTATTTCGACTTTCGGGTATCGACCCATAGTTCTTGACCGATATGTATGTAGCCAATGATCGGGGGTAAAAGTGGTATATAATCCATTACGTTCACAACTCGTAGGATATTAAGGTTTTGTTTTTTGGTTAGGAGTTCACGAAGACATATGTTGCCGAGAAACGGGTTTCCGTACGCGAAAACTGTGACGGGAATCGTTTTTTTGGGTCGAGATTTGGTCTCGTTGTAGCCGTTGATTGCTATGTCGCCCCCGCTTAGTGTCGCTAACGCCCCACCTAGACTGTGGCCGACTACCGTTATGCTCGTTTCTTCGTTTTTGTATTTTTCGACTAGTTGTTTGACCGTCGATAAAACCTGAAATGTTTTCGTGGGTTCGTTATCGGAAATATAAAATATTTAACTTTTGAACCGTTTACTTGGGTTTTTTTGTTGTAAAGAGATTATCGTTTTCGACTAGTGTAACAAATGTTCAATTTTTCGATGCATTTTGACATATACTAAATAGTAACTACGACAAACTTCATTATATTTTGATGAATTTTGTTATTTTTATCTGTTATTTACTCGATTATGAGACTTAGGTGGTTTTTGTTTTTTAAGAGGTGCTGAAGTCTGAAGTCTGATTTCAGTTTTGAAATGGTTATGAAACGTCTAAACGAATCAAACATAAGTGGTGATTAAGAGCTTTTGATGAAAAAAACAAACGAGGCCTTAGTTTGCGTTTGTTTTTTAAGAGGTGTTGAAGTCTGATTTTACTTCTGATTTAGAAGAGGTGGTATTGAAGTCTGAAATCCGAATAAGTTAAATTGTTTGTTTTTTTTATGTCTGGGGTCTGAAATTTGAATCAATCATTGATTTATATAAATACCTAATAATGCGAGTGTACGTTAATAAGAGGAATCAAGTGGTGAGGTCTACCGCCTTTTTTTTCAAATGATTTTCAAACTTAAGAAGGTCTGAAAAAAACAAAAAAACAAGCTGTTTGAATTTAAAAACGTCTGAGCGAATAAGTGATAAATGGTCATTAAGAACATCACCAATAAATTCCCTAAAATTTCTACAAAATGGAGAATCAAAAGTTAAAATCTCCAAAAGAAGTTACATTCATCTCCAACAGATTTTGCCATTTTGGAGAATCCAATAATGATTATAATATTAAAATACTTCAATCATCTATTAAAATATTATCTCTCTCTCTCTCTCTAAATATTTATTTTTAAAAATGTTATTGTTACTTTCACTTGATAATCATTTTTGGATGATCTCTGTATTTGGAGAAAAACTTTTTCTCCCTCCTACTTTCTCCATTTTGGAGATATTTTTGAGGAAGCTGTTGGAGATGCTCTAAGAGGTATAATTAAAAAAAACAAACAGGGCCTTACCTGGTCTCGAGCACTGGTTTTGTTGAAACGAGATCGATCATTAGTAGACGTATATATCGAAAGATACCCCGAATGCACTTGAGCGCAAATCGATTGCTTAAATACCTTCGAAGCCGATACCAACGGAAAATCAAAATTCTCGACCCATTCCGCTATCTGTATCGTTCCACGCCACGACACCAAAATATCTCTCCGACCCAATAAACGTTTCCCACGATCCGTAGCCACTGCAACGTAACCCATCCAATTCGACTGCCCCAACCACGGATCCTTCAGTAGAGATTTCAAAATATACGACAAAGGAGCATCGGGAGACGTTGATGTGGCGTAAATGTACTTGATGATCCTGTATTTGATCGGGTTTCCCTTATCGATACCGACTTCTGAAAAAAGATGGTTTCGTGAGAATTTACTGGCACCCGTGTATTTCGACTTGCGGTCTACAACGAACGTATCGTAGTTGGCTTGAACCCTTTCGCCATAGTGAATGAGGTAACGCCTTAGGTTGATATCGAGAGGTTTTAAGAGCGAGTTCCATTTATCTTCTCCGCTTAATTTTCGCCAGTTCTTTGCGAAACTGCGTCCTGGGGGCATCTTGTTGTATGTAAATTTTATCTTCTTGAAACGAGTGTGAAAATATAAAGAAGTACAAAGTGAAATTTAAAACTGAAGGAGTGAATCACACAAATGTTGTGTTGTTAGACAAGTTTGTTACATACACGAGAATAAAAGTTATAACACGTAAAATAAGCAGAAGTGGATCAAAAAAAGTTTTTACAATTCTTTTTATAATACAACAGAAATGCAATTTATTTTTAAAATACAACAGAAGTACACAGGACCATGAAGCGATGATATGTGTCATTGTATGACCCAGATAGGTCCGCCCCTGAACATGAGGTACAATATTTGTTTTGTGCAACCACATAAACGTACTAGCATAAAAAAAATAATCATGATTTGAGGGTTTTGAGCAATGAAAGTCGAAAGTGTTAAAGAGTTTTGCATCAGTTAAAGTTGATTACCTTTCTCAATATATGTTGGAACTTTTTTATCTTCCAAACATCTCCAAAAGCTATGTTAAACTCAATATATGTTGGAACTTTCTCAATATATTTTGGATTTTTTTGCTCTAACAGCTATGATAAAGTGTATGCTAAAATAAATAAAAGAAGAGAGAGTAGGTAGAAATCTCTAAAGTTTAAAGAAAAATCTCTAAAACTTAATATTGATGAGAAAGATATATTATTTTAATTGTTTCCTCAATAGGATTGAATGCATTATAATTTTTATAAGGTTTTAAAAAAAATATATTGGGATGATTTATTTATAAATTATTTTATAGTATAATTAACACTATAATTGCTAAAATAGACAATATGTTGAAGTCGGATGTAGTTTTTTTTACATAGATTTTGATTTTTAATACTTTATTTTCGAAGGTTATAACATACATGACCAATTTGTTTTCATGAGATCATAAATCTTGATAGCAAAACACTGTAAAGATTTCAGTATTATTTTAGTTTTACATGATCCCTGTGTCTTTATTGCTTTTCTTTTTTGAGCATATTCTAAAAAAAACAAAAGTTTCTAGCCGAATGGGAATCTCCATAACATAATTATACCTAGGAATACCCGTTAATGGAGTGATCAATCTACAAATTATTTGGATTTTTTTGCTTGTTGTATGCTATTTTTCATAGATATAAACAATGCAATAATCTTATTATTTTAAGAAGAGTAAAGTTCACTTTTAGTCCCTGTGTGATGTTGATTTCAACACTTTTCGTCCCTAAAGTTCATTTTCTCAAATTTAACCCTCACGTACGACACTTTCCCCCAATTTCAGTCCCTCCCCCTAACGGCTGTTAACTTTTTCTATTAAACGAGGGGTATTTTAGTCATTTAACTTGTTTTCTTAATTTTCTCATTTTTACAAGAAAATAAACCTCAGGGACCTGTTATGTAATTAGCTATAACATATTATTTATATATATATATATACACACACACACACACACATATATCCCCACCACCACCACCACCGCCGCCGTCGCCGCCGCCACAACCACCACCACCACCACCACCATCGCCGCCACCACCACCAACACCATCACCACCACCACCACCACCGCCGCCGCCGCCGCCACCACCACTACCACCATCACATCCGCCCCCACCACCACCACTGCCGCCACCACCACCATCTCCATCACCAATTAATACCAATTTAATGCTAATTATACCATTTAATGCCCAATTAATACAATTTAATGACCAATTAATACCAATTTTTATGAATTCACCTCTTCTTGGTGGTGATGGCGGTGGTGATGGTCATGGAGATGGTGATGGTGGTGATAGCAGTGGTAATGGTGGTGGTGGTGGTGGTGGCGGTGGCGGCGACGATGGTGGTGGCGGCGGCTGCGACGGCGGCGACGGTGACGGTGATGGTGGTGGTGGTGGCGGCGACGGCGACGGCGATGGTGGTGGTGGCAGCAACGATGGTGGTGGGGGTGGTGGCGATGGTGGTGGTGATGCTGGTGGTGGCGGCGGCGGCGACGGCGGCGGCGGCGGCGGCGGCGGCGGTGGTGGTGGTGGTGGTGGTGGGGGTATATGTGTGTGTATGTATATATATATAAATAATATGTTATAGCTAATTACATAACAGGTCCCTGAGGTTTATTTTCTTGTAAAAATGAGAAAATTAAGAAAACAAGTTAAATGACTAAAATACCCCTCGTTTAACAGAAAAAGTTAACAACCGTTAGGGAGAGGGACTGAAATTGGGGGAAAGTGTTGTACGTGAGGGTTAAATTTGAGAAAATGAACTTTAGGGACGAAAAGTGTTGAAATCGACATCACACAGGGACCAAAAGTGAACTTTACTCTTTTAAGAATAAGAGTAAACTCTAATTTTGGTCCTCCTAGTTTAGTAAAATCTTTAAAAATAGGACCTAAATTTTGATAAATTTAAAAATCATATGAGTGGTTTTCATTTTGTTCTGAAAGTGGTCCCTATCACTAACTTCGTTAAAATTTCCCTATTGGTGTCAGAAATATTTTTGTCCATTTGAGTTACTTTCTTAATTTTCTTTAAAAATTAAACATATAATATATGTATATATGTATAAAAATTAACAAAAAAGACAAAAATGCCCTTGACATTAACAAAAAAATTAACAGAGTTAGTAACGGAGACTACTTTCAAAGCAAAATGAGAACCATATGGACGATTTTTATAGTTATCAAAGTTTATGTTCCACTTTCAAAGATTTCAGTAAATCACAAGGGACCAAAATTAAAGTTTAATAATAACAATGAGTAATTAAATCAACATTAATGATCCAAAACTATGACATTAATGCTAACATAATTTGCAATTTTGTGTTTCAAAGATATGGAGATGATGATAATGAGTCAACAATGCAGGTGGGTTGCAAGCTGGTGTGGTGTGGCTATGGTGATGGTGGTGCCATGGAAGGTGTTGGAGTGGGCATGGTTCAAACCAAAGAGGCTTGAAAAGTATCTAAGGCAACAAGGACTCCATGGCACCTCCTACAAACCACTCTTTGGAGATACAAAAGCCATCATGAATACAACAAAGCTCCAACCCATGAATCTTTCTGATGATATCATGCCTAGAATCATGCCCTTTGTTCATACATCAATTCAAACATATGGTACTTTATACATACATATACATATATAGATATAGATATAGATATAGATATAGATATAGATATAGATGTAGAGGTGGGTTCAAATGAAAAACTGATGTTTCATTATACACGTGAGGACAAAGGAGAGCGTGACACGCGCGTGTCTCCTGCGCCTAAGAGTTATTCATCCTGAATACATATCCTGAATAGATGATGGTCATGGTGTTATTCATATTGAATTTTGTATCATTCATACTGAATTTTGTATAATTCATTATGAATAATGTATGAACTTCACCTTCGTTATTCATACTGATGGGACACGTGTCACGCTCTTTTTTGTTCTCACGTTCGCAATGGAAAAAGAGTTTTCATTTGAACTTCCCCCCCTCTCCCCTCTCCCCTCTCTACATATATATATATATATATAATATAGAAGCAAATGATTGTGTTAGAAGGAGAGTTAAATGTGAGAAGCGTAATAAGGATCTGATCCTGATCATGTTTCGCGTTTGATACGTGATCTGGCCATCTTGGTGCATCTCATTCTAATGTACATCCAAGAGTGAAGATCCTTCTTACGCTTCTTACCGGAGCCTAACCCTAAATATAGATATATGTTATTTCTGATCTTTTTTGCTTGAAATGCCTCTAAGAATAGTTTTTCACCTATCTTTATTGGGATTTACTTGTTTTATAGGTAAGATTTTCTTTGCATGGTTCGGACCGGTACCAACGGTGCATGTTGTCGATCCAGATGTTGTTAGAGACATTTTATCCCGAATGAACGAGTTTCAAAAGCCTAGAAAGAACAATCCTTATGTAAAGATACTATCAACGGGCATAATTGACTACGAAGGAGATAAATGGTCTAAACATCGAAAGATCATCAATCCTACTTTTCATGCCGAAAAATTGAAGGTTTGAAAACGGTTATTTTAAAGTTCATTCATTTTCAAGTTCAATAATTGTGACCATGTAGAGTCGGACCCAAAAAAATTCTTAAGTGGTGGCACCATTTGACTGTAAGAAAAAAAGTCTATAATCTTTTTTTCCATAAAATTGTTACATATATGTTGGTTGGTTGCTTGCCTTTTATACAAGGGTAGCAATGTTAACCATATCTGTCGTTACAAACTTATGTCATTAGTTTAGTTTAAAAAAAAAATAAAAAAAAATAATAATAACTGACATCCAATGAAACAATATACACTACTAGAAAATTGAGTATTTTCAACGAAAATTTTCAACAGAAAATGTCGTTGAAAAATTTCTACGAATTTTAGAGGGATTATTGACAGAACATAAATTTTCTACGAATTTTCAACGAACTTCCGTTGAAAATCTCTCACAAACATGCATTTTCAACAAAAAAAATTTTGACGAGACATTCCGTTGAATTTTTTTTGGTTGAAATGCATGTTTGTGAGAGATTTTCAACGGAAATTCGTATAAAATTTATGTTCTGTCAATAATCCCTCTAAAACTTGTAGAAAGATTTCAACGACATTTTCCGTTGAAAATACTCAATTTTGTAGTAGTGATAGTAGCGTTACCTTTCAGAAACGTAATTTTTTCTCATTACGACGGAATCATTATGTAGGTCCGCTTTTGATGATTTGTGTTTCGATCTCTTTGATATTATGTAGTTGATGGCACCGGCTATGTGTTTGAGTTGTTGTGAAATGATAAAGAGGTGGGAGATGATGTTTTCAAACGAGAAGTTGCTCGAGTTGGATGTTTTTCCTCATCTTCAAAAGTTAACGGGTGATGTAATTTCACGCACTGCGTTTGGTAGTAGCTATGAGGAAGGAGTAAGGATTTTCGACCTTCAGAATGAGCTTGGTTCGATATTGATGCATTCTTTACAATCCTTATACGTTCCTGGATCGAGGTAGACGTTATCAAAAATCTACTTTTTTCATGTTATAAGAACGATTCACAATACATACAGGGATGTTCGTTTAGAAACCTTAAATATTTTAGAAACCGTAAGAACCACCTATCTTGTAAGCATCCACGATGAAAATATACATATATGTATAGTGGGAAGTTCTATTAAGAAGATATATATATATATATATATATTAAGAAGTTCTATAAATATTTTAGGATGAAAATATATATACATATATAGTGGGAAGTTGTGTTAAGAAGACTAAATATCATGAGAAGACATGAATGAAATGTTCATATATGAAGTATAATTCAAAAAATACATTTGGAAATTCATATGTGAATCCATATGGATAAGATGTAGATTCACACACAGAGGCTATATAAGTTGGTTATTGGCTTATATCGTTAGTCGAAAAATTAATCATATTTTATAAAAACAAATTAGCTGATAAACTATGTTTTCAATGTAAAGATCTAAAGTGTAATGTTAAAAAATCACTTGATTTTAACACGTAAGGCGCGTAATTAGAAAAAAAAACCCATGAGTTTACCGAAAAGTTATATGAAGTAGTTTTTCAAAAAAATAATAATTTATAAGCTAGTTTATTATTACTAAATGGGGCTTTTTTTCAACAACAAAAAAACACATGATCTTATAAGCTTGCTTATGGTTATCAAAAATAACTTAAATATGTCCTGTTCATACAGATTCTTTCCATCGGCAAGGAACAAAAGGATGGAGGAGATCGATCATGAAGTAAAGGATTTAATAAGAAGAATGATCGATGATCGAACAATTTCATTGGAAGCCGGAGAAACCGGCCATGATGATTTGCTAGGCATATTATTGCAGTCGAACTACGATGAGATTAAGAAAACTGGAAACAAAAGATTTGGAATGAGCATCGATGATATCATTGAAGAGTGTAAGCTTTTCTACTTTGCAGGTCACGAGACTGTCGGTAATTTACTTGTATGGACGATGGTTTTATTAAGTCGATATCCACAATGGCAAGAACTCGCAAGAGACGAAGTTTTTGAAGTATTCGGAAACAACAATCCCGATCTCGATGGACTGAGTCGCCTTAAAACCGTACGCTCCCATTTGTTAATCTTTTGTGTTGTAGTTTTCATGATTCTTATTTATAACGTTGGAGTCTTACGTCAGCTAAACAAATACCATCAAACCTATATATATATATATATATATATAGAGAGAGAGAGAGAGAGAGATTATATATATATAGAGAGAGAGAGGGGTTCAAATGCAATATCAGATTTGTATGTGAACGTGATGACAAATTAAAGTGCGACACGTGTCAAATGCAAATTGAATAATGAAGGAAAATGCAAATTGAATAATGAAGGAAAATATTCAGAATGAATGTTAGTGTTATTCAGTCTGAATAATGCTACACTAAGTCTGAACATTTTCGTTCATTATTCTGTCTGAATATGACAAGTGTCGCGTTCTCATTTGTCCTCACGTTCACAGTCAAATATAGAGGCTCTTTGAGACATTAAAAAGGGTCCCAAATGTTTTAACACGGAATTAGAGCCAGTAGCAACATCTGACATGTACATGATTTTTGTTCTTTTCTTAAGCTAAACATGATATTACTCGAGGTTCTACGATTGTATCCAGGAGTATCGGCATTATATCGAATGTGCATCGAGCAAACCAAGATCGCGGGCGTAAATCTACCCGAAGGAACACTAGTTATAATGCCGATATTAGCGTTACACCATGATCAAGAAACATGGGGGGACGACGCCACCGAATTCAACCCACAAAGATTCGCCAACGGTGTTTCAAAGGCGACATCCGGGGGCCAAGTTTCGTATTTCCCGTTTGGCGGGGGGCCTCGTATTTGCATCGGCCAAAACTTTGCTATGTTGGAAGCGAAAATAGCCATCGTTATGATCTTGCAACGCTTCTCGTTCGTGCTTTCTCCGGCTTATGCACACGCCCCTCAATCGATCATCACTCTTCAACCTCAGTTCGGTGCTCACTTGATTTTACAAAAAGTGGAAGACTCGCAACCTTAAAACCATTTATAGAGATGTAATATAAACAGCAAATTTCACTTTGGTGAACATTACGCCCTCCAACTGCTCGATGAAATGTCTCTACGAAACGTGTCCTCCAACTGCTCGATGAAATGTCTCTAAGAAACTTGTCCTCTAACTGCTCGATGAAATGTCTCTAAGAAACGTGTCGATAAGAAAACAGAAATACATTTGAAATTGCAAACCCATTTGATACTACTCGATGTAAACTACCTTATCAGCTGTTTCTTTATATGAGATGTTTATATACATATATATATATATATATATTGTTTGGAAAAAAAACAAGACAAGAAAACCACGAGAACTAGTTACAAAACACCTGCATTCCATGGACGTCCGTACATCAAATTATTTCTCTACATACCCAAAAGAAAAACATGAAAAACACAACCAACATATAAACTTTGCCCCCATAACATTGCCCCCACCCCCCCACTTCACTCCCTTTTGAACATTTCTTTATTTCTACCACCTTCACCGGCCACCTCCTGCCGCTGCTCGCCACCTTGCCCAACCAGCATATCTTTAGTATTCTGCCCTATTTCCACCAACGTCTCCCCAATCACACGCATCACGCCCCCGCCAGCCCCGCCCCCACCCGATTGCTCATAAGTTCCTTCTCCAGCCACTCCACCACCAATGTCGCCCCCACCGCCATAATGCTCGAAAGTTTCTTCATATCCTTCTTCATCCCCTTCATCATACCCTATGCTGAATTCTCCTTCACCCTATAAGTTCACAACTGGAAATATCATTAGAACTCGTATACGATAATAATTAAAAAAACACGAATTTAAAACCGAAAAAATGAAGATTAAGATTATATTATTATATACCTTCGATTGAGGAGAATTCTTGGCTTCGATTTCCCTCTGCTTTTCGGTTTTCTTTCTTGCGGCATAAGCTTTCGCACTCGCCTCTGTGGCAACCACCGCATCCTTAGCGGCCGCTAACTTCTCGGTGGTGAAATCCTTTGTTTTAGTTCCTACATTTGCTATAACGTCCTTTGTTGCCACGGCGGTACTACCGGCGTATCCTGCAACTCCGGCGGTCACATTTGCCACTGTCTCGGTCAAGCCGACCGCAGTGCCGCCAGCGAGCTCGGCGGCACTCCACCCGGCTACCACCGCTTTGTCCTTCACCGTTCCCGCCACCTTGCCGACGTAGCCGGCGGTGGTTTTTCCGGTTTCTACTGCGGTGTCTTTGGCGGCAACGGCTTTTTCTCCGATGTAACTCGCACCTTTCTTGCTAACGTCCACTGTTGTGTCCTTCAATCCGGTTGCTTTTTCGGCAACGACGTCTTTTGTTTGAGTGGATTTTTCTAAAGTGTAATCTTTTGCTAATACGGCTTTTTCTGCCGCGGTTTGAGCCGCGGCAGAAAGGCTCTGACCGGTTTGTTGACTTTTTTCGAAGGTGTAATCTTTCGCATTTGCTGCTTTCTCCGCTGCGGTTTGTGCAGCGGAGAAAAGGGTTTCTTTCGTTTGCTGACCCTTTTCGACTGTGTAATCTTTTGCCATTGCTGCCTTTTCTGCTGCGGTCTGAGCCGCAACAGAAAGACTTTCTTTTGCCTGCTGGCCAGTTTGTTGACCCTTTTCAATGGTGTAATCTTTTGCCATTGCAGCTTTTTCTGCTGCGGTCTGTGCCGCAGCAGAAAGACCTTCCTTTGCTTGTTGACCGGTTTGCTGACCCTTTTCCATGGTGTAATCTTTCGCTTTTGCGGCTTTTTCTGCTGCGATCTGAGCCGCAGCAGAAAGGCCCTCCTTTGCTTGCTGACCGGTTTGCTGACCCTTTTCGACCGTATAATCTTTTGCTCTTGCCGCCTTCTCTGCCGCTGTTTGAGTGGCGGCAGAAAGGCTCTCCTTCGCTTGCTGACCGGTTTGCTGACCCTTTTCGACGGTGTAATCTTTCGTCTCTTGATGAGTCTGCCCGCCTGCTGATTCAGTCAGATGCTGGGCAGGAGACGCCTGCATCTCTTTGGCTTTTTGGTAGCGTTCTTCAGCTGCTCTAATGGCTTCCATGGAGTTCTGTTGTGCAATTCCTCTATACTTTCCGATCTCTTCAAGAGATTCATCTCTCTGTGTATCTCCACCCTTCTGCATTCCGCCACCAGCTCCATAACCGGCGCCACCGGTGGTTGTTCCGGTGACATGGTGAACTACACCTTCTGAACCTGCAGGTTGATCGCCGGAATCTTTAACGGTAAGCGACTCAAAATGGCTAGCCATTTTGGGAACCTTATCTTTTTCGACATGAATCTCTCGCTCATCTGTCTTATTCTCTCTTCTTAACTGATCTGATGCCATGATAATGATACGATGATATCTTTATACGAAATTCGAATGGTTTTATGATATTATGAAATATGATGGTGGATTTAAAGAAAAGAAAGATGGCGGTTTTAAGAAAGAGAAAGCCACGTGGAGGGTAAGGGGAAGAAGAGAAGAGTGAGTCAGCGATTGGGCGGTGGTTTAAAGGTGGCAGATGATGTTATCATGTTACACGTGGACACTGAACTTGGTTACGTCATCATCTTGGGTTAAAGTTTCAAAAACACAAACTTTATCTTCAAGATTGGCAAATTAATCCATGTCATTTTGTTTTGTTTCTTCTTGTTGTTACCTTTTTCGAATTTACGAGATCCAATGAATTGAAACTAATATATTTTCCAATTCGAATATAATTTCATCTTTAATTGTTATGACAAATATGGGTTTTAAATAAAATATATGGAATACTGATTTCATGGAACTTTTCTAGGGAAAATTCGTTGTTAAAGGGTGTCTTCGTTATAAAATCGTTACAAAAGTTGATGGAATTAAATGAATGACAGATTATGTACATGTTTATTTTATGATTTGTTGATGTTTTTTTAAAAAAATATCACATTTTACTAAATTATTGGTTTTTCTTAATGATCGATGATCCATTGATAATTATTAATTACTGACAATAATTTTTATGAATAAAAGTAATCGGTTTTTGTAGTTAATGGTTTATCTTCTTGAAATCATGGAAAATTTCAGAATATTGAGAAATTTGTATCGTTAAGAAGTTATAAGAAAACCTCTTAATCTCTCTCTCTCTCTACATCTCTCTCACATACTATATATATATATAGAGGAAGATTCAAATGAAAACTTTACATTTTTAAAAGAACAAAGAGACACTTGTGGATCATATATGATGGATCCCATATAATATTAAATTATAAATGATTTAATATTATGTGGGACTCACATCATATGTGTTTGTTCCTTTAGGTAGCGTTTGATACGCAGACAGAACGGGACCGAACGGGAAGGAATAGGACGGGACTGGACTGGACAGGACAAAATTGAACGAACAGTCTGTCCTACGTTTGGTACAACTAGAACAAAACTAGACTAAAACAGTAAAATGACTAAAATTACCCCTAATGTTGTTTACAGTTTTTTATATAATAGTCATACAAAACTAAGGGTGGTTTGATTTTTTACCTATTTCTTTCATTTAAAAAATAAAATAAAAAATATAGTATTATAATTCTAAATAATCAATAATTTATATTTGATTAATTACTAAATTAAATTTAAAATGGATTAATAATTAACATGATTTAATAATTAAAATTAAGTAATAAGTAATAAGTAATAGGTAAAATTAAAAATTAATTATAATATGATATTAATTAATAAAATTATAAACTAGAACTAATTAATGATTAAAACTATTAATTAAAACTAATTACTAATTAAAATTATAAATTAAAAAAATTAATAATTAAAATTAAAATTAATTAACAAATTAAAAAATTATAAATAATATTTATTAATTATTAAAATTAATTAATAAATAAATAAATTAAAAATAATATTTATTAATAATTTATAATGGTTTAGTGAAAAAGGTTGGAGTTATGGGGGGTAATATAGTCATTTTATGTTTTGTCCCATGTTTGGTGGTACAAAAATATGCAAGAATAGTCCCATGAAAATTCATTTTTGTCCCGTGTTGTCCAACCTTGTTTTTGTCCCATGGCATGCCAAACATGGGACTATTGTTTTTTGTCCCGTTCTGTCTCATCCAGTCTACGTACCAAACGCACCCTTAAGGAGGGGTGACTCTCATTTAATCCTTCCCCTATACATATATATATTTATATGTTTGTGTGATAATTAAACGAGTATAAAAAAATTGGAAATTGTGAGAATGACTTGTTACGTTGTTTTATATCGTGAAACAATACATCTGGATGTATATTGTTATTTTACAATATAAAACAAAAAAAACTATATTAAAAATAATCATATTGTGAAACAATGTTGTATTTCTATATATACGATTTCACAATATGAAACAATGTTGTATTTCTATATACACGATTTCACAATATGAAACAATAACACATGAACATCGATTCTTGCGAATTCAATTTTTTGTGATTCCCATTTAATTATATATATATATATATAGCGAGATATATAATCAAATAAAAACCAAAAAAAGGTTGAAAACTGTACGGACCGATCTATGTCTTAGATCTTATGATTTTAATTTAAAGTTATTTTTAATTAAAAAATGCATAATCGTCATTTTGGTAATAAGATTAACTAGATAAAATATAAAAATTCATTTTGGTGATGGCTCAGCGGCGTATAGGATGGAGATGAAGGTTGAAGCAAGTGGTTGAAATTACATTTTTGTCCTTAACTTTTCAAATAAGACATGAGATTGGATGTGTATTTTGCTAATATTACAAAAATGTCATCTTTTTTAATAACCATTGATTAAAACTCTTGAATGTTTGAGATTAGTCCTTAAGTCCTTAACATTTTTTTGGTTTTTATTTTATTATCACCAAATATATATATATATATATATATATATATATATATTGAGATAGAGAGAGAGAGATAGAGAGAGAGAGGAAATTTCAAATGCGAAATTAAATTTGGTTGTGAACGTAAACACAAATAAGAGTGCGACACGTGTCATATTCAAACTGAAAATTTAGGATGCGTTTGGTTCCTGAAAATTTTCCAGTTCTCTAGAATTTTTTTCCAAAGTAAATGAAAACTTAGAAAACTCGTTTTGTTCATTCGCTTTCCAAAAAATTTCAAAAAAACCAAAAAATTTCATTTTCTAAAAATCCTATGCATATTGTAAAACTAGTTTTGAATAGTTTCCAAATTTTTGTTATCTAAAAACTTTTTCAGTGACATGAAAAAATGCACAACCAAACGCGTTTTATAATTTTCTAAAAATGGAAAATTAAAATTCCACTATTTCAACCAAATACGTTTTTTAAAATTTTCATAGAAAACTGAGAATTAATGAAAACCAATGTTTTAAAACTCAGGTTAACCCGGCCGGTCGAACCGGTTACATGGACCGGGACCCGGGGTAGTGACCGGGTTAACTAACGTCGGGTTAATGCATATGACCGGCCCGTTTCAACCCGGACGGGTTTCTCAAAAACCCGGTTAAACCGGTGGTAAACCCGTTTTTCTCAAACCCGGTTAACCCGTTTTTATATTAAAATTCAAAAAAAAAATTAAAAAAATGTGTGGTATGTGTGTTTTTTAATGTATTTGGATTAATGTAAAACTTGTTGTTTGTGTATTTCTAACGTTGGAACTTGTGGACATCAAATTATTGCTTTATATATATGTATGTACGCAGGAAAATGAAAAAAAATATAAGGGATTAAGGGAATTATTGAAACCGGTTAACCCGGTGGTTGAACCAGTTAATCCGGGACCCGGTCACCACATCCTGATCAACTAAAAACCCGGGTTTTAAAATATTGATGAAAACTCAACTCCATTTTCTGAAAACGTTTTCTAAAAAAATGAAAACAGTTTTCCAGAACCAAACGCGCCCTAAATAATTCAAAGAAATATCTTGTAGCTAGCGATCTACCAAGCAGGCCCGATCCTGACATTTTTTTAGGCTCGGGGCAAGATGAAAAATGGGCCATCGATGAGTATGAAAAACATTCAATATGTTTATTTTATCATCAGAAATAACATTGAAATCAAAAAACACTAATAATTCATATAAAACCGTTTTTTAGTATTCCTAAACGCAAAATCAATCAATAATAATTTTAAATTAATATTATATATCATATAATTTTTACAGAGCATCGTGAATCCATTCCACTGCCAAACACATTTAGGGTCACAATGTTGATGATTTAGAGTAACACTTTATGTAAATCAGTATAAATGAGTTGAGTTTCAATATCAGATCATGTTAATGTTTTCATCACCATTTTAAACTTTTAGAGTTAAAACATATTTTTAGAAACCATCAATCTTAGAATCAAAAGTCCATGTTTATTATAGTTTGAAATCTTATTGTTGTTTTAGAGACAAAATAGTAGTTAAAATTCATGCACCAATGAAAAGACAATAGTAGCTTTGAAATCATAAAAACAGATGTAAGATCGTTTTATACAATTAATAATTATTTTTCTTCTAAAAGGCAGAAGTTTCTTAATTAATAACAACAAAATTTACTATATCCTAATACAAAAATATAAATTCATGCAGTTGGGAGATGAATGATGGACAATATATCAATGTCTTCTAGAGAAGATAGTTTTAGATTTTAGTAGTAAATTAAAAAAACTTAGAGACACAACAATCAATACTATAAAATAAACAACCAATTAATTTTTTTTTTTACAAATTTCTTCTCTAATGTAATTAATTATTACATGTTTAGATTCTTAATATAATGCTAAACTCTTTTTGGATCATATTAGATAATAAAAAATTGTCTCTCTTATTAATTATTAACTTTTTTTTAAAGTACTACTATATACTATATAGTATATATATAAAAAATGGGGCCCCTGTTTTTTGTGGGTCCTGGGCGTACGCCCGACCCGCCCTCCCTCAGGACCGGGCCTGCTACCAAGTAAGTATAAAATGGTAAGCATATATGCCATAACACTCCACAATCAAAATCAAAACCATCATGGTATCATCATCTAATCACATGACGGTTTGAAAAGAGTTCCAATCTCAAAACCACCATTTGAGTATAGTGATCTAAAAAATGCAAATACCACCACACTGTTTTAAACAATCTCTTTTTCGTTCGTTTTTATCCGTTTTCTGAGACGTTTTAACGATAAGCATCCTTTTCTACGTTGCATCAAACTACATTCCTATTCTCCCTCAATTTCTTTCCTTCATAACATGGCCTCTATATTGGATCCCCCAAGGTGTTATA
Source organism: Silybum marianum (assembly GCA_036898165.1). NCBI lineage: Eukaryota > Viridiplantae > Streptophyta > Magnoliopsida > Asterales > Asteraceae > Silybum > Silybum marianum. The sequence goes on along the minus strand of CM072531.1, from coordinate 728,931 downwards.
TTGGACCGTCGCCATCACGCCCACACGAATTCCTTGGAATACGATGAGATGCATGTCCCTAAACACAAGTCCAATAATTCATTGCTCGCTAAAATCCTCAACAACCTGTGTAGGGTCACTCTTGGATACCCGTTGTACTTGATCTTCAACCATTCGGGTCGTAAATACCAAGGGATCGCAAGTCAGTTATACCGACAAAGCCCTATCTTCAATGACAACGAACGTGGTCAGATATATTTATCTGACATTGGAGTTTTTGTTGTTTTATACACATATCACTACTAGAAAATTGAGTATTTTCAACAAAAATTTTTAACGGAAAATGTCGTTGAAATTTTTTTATGAATTTTAAATGGATTATTGACAAAACATAAATTTTCTACGAATTTTCAACAAATTTCCGTTGAAAATCTCTCACAAAATGCATTTTCAACCAAAAACTTTTTGACGAGACATTCCGTTGAAAAAATTTTGGTTGAAAATGCATATATGTTTGTGAGAGATTTTCAACGGAAATTTGTTGAAAATTCGTAGAAAATTTATATTTTGTCAATAATCCTCTAAAATTCATAGAAAATTTTCAACGACATTTTCCGTTGAAAATTAATTTCCGTTGAAAATACTCATTTTCTAGTAGTGTATTACCGTATGGTGTTGACCAAAGGGGCAATTTGGGTATTTTGCATCTATGGAGCTTGTTGGTAATTTCATGGGTGGTATCCTGATCGTGTTGACTTATTTACAACATAGTCATCCTTCGGTTGCTCACTTTGATTCAACTGAGTGGAACTGGCTTAGGGGTGCTTTATCGACCATCGATAGAGATTTAGGGTTTATGAACATGATTGTTCATGATGTACCACGTAACCATGTGGTGCACCATTTGTTTCCTAGCATTCCACATTACCATGCACTCGAGGCCACCAACGCCATTAAGCCAATCTTAGGTGACTATTACAACTATGATGCTACTCCGATTATAAAGGCATTGTGGAGAGAAATGAAGGAGTGCATTTATGTTGAACCCGATAATAATGTTACAGGTGTTTATTGGTTCAAAACTATATATAACCAAACAACCATAGATAAGCCTATATATATATATATATATATATAGCTAGTGGATATATTAATTAATATTATATATACTTCAAAAAGGTATTGCATGTCTTTATAGTTTTTGTTTATTTTGTTATAATAATCATATAACGACTTTGTGTTCAGACAATTTGTATGTAATTTGGTTAATTCTATAAATAAAACATTCTATAGATCATGAGCAAATTGCCAAATTGAGCCTGTTGCATTTAGTTAAGTTGGGTCAAAAGGTTAGGTTTGTTTCTAAAACATGTGTTAAATAAATAAAGAAAAAAGGAGATATTTTGGTTTGTGATGAGAATTGTTAAAACATATTCTTTAATTTGCCTGTAATTGTCAAATAGTTTAGAAATAAATGTAATTATATGCGTGGGGTGATTCAATTACAAACGCAAATTTTATAAACTAATCTAGACCATTTACTTTGTTGATCAACATCCTGAGATGAACGATGGCATAATGGGTAAATATGTAGACTTATCTTTGACTGTGCCCAAGAAAGGGATGGATAATAGATCTTATATAGTTCCCACTTCCACTTAACAAAGGAAAGATATCACACACTACACAAGACAATCAGTTGCTAACTCCGTTGATCCCCCATTTTTTATGCAATAAATGTTCTACGCCATTTTTTCTGATGACAAACTAAAAAACTTATCTATCAAGCCACACCTGCGATCCAAGACGTCATCTCCGGCAATATTGCCATCGATGCTTCATGAAACCCAAAAATCATCATCTTCATCGTAGTCTAACGGTTTCAAAAATCGTCATCATGATCTTCATGAAACCATAATCATGACCTTCATGAAATCCAAACCTAGATTATGAATCCCGGATTCATGAAAACATATACATGAAACCCGGATTCATGAAAAATAGAATAAGGAGGTCTGTGTAACTTGTTTCCGTACTACAAAATCGATATAAAAACTCCAACGTAAGTTGAATCTAAAAAAATCGGAGTTTGATCGTCGAGCGGTTACAAGAATTGAAAAGGAAAACCAAATAATTAACAAAAAAAAAAAGTTAAAGAAAATAAAGGAAACAGGTTAAAATCAGCAACAGCATAAAATATAAAAAACAAATCAACAAATAATTTTTATAAAAATTTGGAAAAGGACATAAATACCATTTTGATAAATAATAAAAAATAAACTTACAAATGTTTGATAAAGCAAAACTAAATAAATTAATGGAAAGCCTAGTCATTTTGACTAGTCTATATATATATATATATATATATAATTGGGATCACGTGAGACCAACCTGTTTTCGTGAGACACGTGAGAAAACTCTTTTACACTTGAAATTTCACAGCAAAAACATTATGAAGCTAAAAAAAATATGAATCTTTAAAGTATTTTTGCTATGAAAGTAACCTACATAGTGTTTTTGCTGTGAAGGTAACCTTCACAGTGTTTTTGCAGTGAATGTTCAGATTTTTTTACATTCACAGTGTTTTTGCTGTGAAGTTTCAAGAGTAAAAAAGTGGTTTCACGGGTCTCCGACGGGTCTCACGGAAACAGGCTGGTCTCATGTGAACCCATCATATTTTTTTTACCTTCACATTGTTTTTGCTGTGAAGTTTCAAGTGTAAAAGGGTGGTCTTACGGTCTCACGAAAACAGGCTTGTCTCACGTGAACCCAACCCTATATATATAATTATATATAGAGGAACGTTCAAATGAGAAATTTGTATATTTAAAAGAATAAAGGAATATCTTGTGGACCATATATTATAACACCATATCACTTGTAAAACCCTAACTTAAAAAGAAACTTGTAACGGCATAACGCGCCATGGCGGGCAAAGGCGTGCCATGGCGAGCTCGGCGCCTTATCTTGACGCCAAGGGGGTTAACGTGGCGACAGGGCTACGCCTCGGCGCCAATGCGCGTTTTTTAGAACATTGATATATATAAAGGAATGCTCAAATGAGCACTTTGTAAATTTAAAAGAATAAATGAACACCTTGTGAACCACATATGATGTGGGTCCCACATAATATTAAATCATTTCTGATTTAGTATTAAATCAGAAATGATTTAATATTATGTGGACCCATATCATATGTGGTCCACAAATTGTTCTTTTATTCCTTTAAGGAGGGGTGGTTCTTATATGATTCCTCCCTATATATATATATATATATCTGTTGCAAACCGATGAATATTTGCAAACTTTGCAAACCATTATATTAGGAAACAATTGAGATATTTATGGACAGTTATCATAATTTATTAATTATGCTTAAAATATATATGGAAGATGATAGGTTCATTAATTATAATCATGACTTTTAATTAGGAAACAAAATAAAATCAAATATTTATTAGACTAGATGGACGGCTAAGATTGGTTTGCAAAGTTTGCAAGGATTGATTGGTTTGCAACGGAAACCTGACCTAATATATATATATATATATATATATAAGGAGGTTCAAATGAGAACTTTGTAAATTTAAAAGAACAAAGGAACACCTTGTGAGCCACATATAATGTGTGTCCCACATAATATTAAATCATATCTGATTCAATGGTGGGGCCCATTGAATCAGATATGATTTAATATTATGTAGAACCCACATCATATGTGGTCCACAAAGTGTTCATTTGTGTCTTTAAAAAATCATGGGTGTTCTTGTATGATCCCTCCCCTATATATATAATAAAAAATTACATATATATAATAGCCATGTACCCGCTGCAATGGAGCGGATGTAAAACCTTTTAATAAACCAAAACTAAAAAAATTAATGTTGCTATCAATTAAAAAAATAAAAATTTATTTTTGAACAAAACAAAGTTATAACTATTTCAATTGATAATGAGTTATGCATTTAATAACTTATGAGATTAATCTGTAACCGATAATTACAGGAAAACTGCTTAGAACCTAGAAAGGAAGGGGTTAATCTGAAATGGTAGAGCATTGCATTAGTGTTGAAGACAACTCGTCCAACATATTCAAGATTAACTTGAAATGATAACAAGTAATATTAGTAATGCTTCCTTCACTAGTTACATCTTCTTAATACATTGGAAAGGATGAAAAAAAACATACACACGAAGAAACTGGAATTTAATCGAGAGATACTTCAATCAAATAAGCAAAACAAATAAAGGAAGGGCATTGCCCAAAGTAATTTTGTGTCGGTAGAATCGAGATAGATTAACAATGTTATCCAAGATGTATAAGCACCAATATATATAGTATGTATCCTCAAACCGGATCCTGGTGGAACAAGCATGTTCAGAAAGCTTTAGATCCACACTTAAGAAAAGCAAATCTCTCTTTATTTCTCTGAAATTCAAGTTCCATATTTGCTTTTACTGCATTTAACTTGAACCGAATGATCCACGACAAGATCCACAGGAACCAGCACCAGAATATCAAAATGAGATACAAACAACAGGAAATAAAATCAAGAGACTTAACATATATATTCGCACGATGCAACCTAATGAAATCTATTTCAAGAAACATCTTGAATGAAGAGGTGTTACCACTATCCGCTGATACAAATTAGCATAAAGTTCACATTTGTGCATAAATATGTTTCATATATGTGCTTTAAAACTTCCTATATTACATATATATATTCTTGTAAAGTTTGATTTTACGTATATATGTTTCTAAACCTGTAAAACTCATATATATGTCCTTCTTCCTAATTTCATTATTATTAAAACATTTAAAAAATCAAATTTACTTAACTACCTTTATGAACATATAGTTCATATGTGAATTAAATATATATGTTCATATATGAATTCATTTGCTGCTTATTTTTCTTATAGCCGTAATTTTTGACCAGTCAAAGTCGAATTTATTGACCAATTAAATCCGATCTTGACCATATGAATGGCCATGATCACTTATTTATTATTTCTCAAATCTTTACCACTTCTCAAAATAAACTTTAGCTATATAAATGATATTTCACTAAAATCATATATGATTTAGGCCTTGTTTGTTTTTTCATTTTAAGCTCTTAATCACCACTTATGTCTAATTTGTTTAGACGTTTCATAAACATTTCAGAACTGAAATCAGACTTCAGACGTAACACCTCTTGAAAAACAAACGACACTTAGTTATACATTCAACACACTTAGACAACCGAAGCAAATTTGGTTTTACACATAATATATATTTATCATATTTAATTTGAAGCTAATGAACACCATCATAGCATTAAATGGATGATTTGCTTTCATAGAGTACTAGGAGTAGTCGTTGTTTCATTATTGCACGTCCTTCACGCACCTAAAACGTGTATGATGTTTTAAGTCTTTGTCTTTAAGTATAGAGTTAAATACAAATTTGGTCCCTGTGGTTTACATAAATTAACGGATAAGGTCCCTGAACTTTCTTTTTAACAAAGAGCATCCCTATAGTTTCATTTTTATAACGGATACGGTCCCTCATACTAACACTGTTAGTTAAAGTGGTGTTAGTGAAGGGTAGTTTAGTCTATTAACTTTTTTTCACTTACTTTCATTCTCATAACATATATGGTCCCTTCATCAACTTTTATTTTAATAACAAATTTGATCCTTCCTCTATCTTCAATTTATAACAAATTTGGTCCCTCATTTTAATTGAAATACAAAAAAAAAATGCATAGTTAAATAGATATAAAAATATAAGTTTACTAATTACTTAAACTAATTAATACACACTAAAAACGACTATATTAAGGATAAATTAATAAATATATAGAAATGTTATAATTTAGATTATTAGTATTATTTTAGTGATTAGTAAATAATTTGACTGCTAAAATTTAACACTAAGGCTATATTTAACAATTTCTGTAGAAATGGACTATCAATTTACCTTTTCAAAATAATTTTTTAATAAAATATAAAAGATTAACTTATTGCTTTTAAGTACAAAAAATGAAATTAATCATATTTATTGGATCAAATACATCTAATAGTTTTTTACGTTTTTATTTAAGCCTTCTACTTAAAAATACACACTAAAAAATATTTTGATCTGAATTTTAAATGCCATTGTCTTTATCGTAATTTCAAGTTGCAAATACTATTTTTAGTGAATAAATAGTCTACTTTTATTTATAGTTATTAGAATATTTGAGAGTTAAATAATTAGGGGTGTTTGAGATTGATTATTTGAAACAACTTATGTTTTTCCTACAAAAGTCTTTATCAACTTATTATAAGTTAGAATGATGTACCTTCTTGAAAAACTCCTTATTATTCTTTTGACACCGATATAAGTACTTTATCCAAACACTCAAAAAGTCCTATCGAATCGTTTATCAACACAATTTATGTAAATGTTAAATGAATTTGATTCAACCAATACTTACATAATTTTGTGTTGGTAAACAATCCGATACGAGTTGTAATTGACCAAACCACTTCAAAATATGTATTTTTTTAAATGTTAAAGTAGATATACCATTTTTAACCGAAATTGCTAAAGATAGCATTAGTGTTAAATTTTATCAGTCAAATGTTTTACTAATCACTAAATAATACTAATAATCTGAATTATAGGATTTTTATATGTTTATTAAATTATTCTTTTACTATAATCATTTTAGTGTATATTAATTAGTTTAAGTAAATTAGTTGATTTATATTTTATATCTATTTAACCATTTTTTTATGCATGTTAATTAAAATGAGGGACCAGATTTGTTATAAATTTAAAAGTAATGAAAGGACCAAATTTGTTAATAAAATAAAAGTTGATGGAGGGACCATATGTGTTATGAGAATGAAAGTAAATGGAGAAGAAAAGTTAATAGACTAAACCACCCTTCACTAACACCACTTAAACTAACGATGTTAGTAGGAGGGACCATATATGTTATAAAAATGAAACCATAGGGATGCTCTTCGTTAAAAAGAAAGTTCAGGGACCTTATCCGTTAATTTATGTAAACCACAGGGACCAAATTTGTATTTAACTCTTAAGTATAAGACACTAGTGTTTGGACCCCTACGTGCTTTGTGCGACGACAATAACTTTTTAAAGTACATATTAAATCGAGGTAAAATTAAGCGTAATTTTTGGCTAATAATTATTGAAATACAATGTAAAAAATGAACGTATTTTTTATAAGTTATTAACTTGCATGTATTCATTAACATTTATTGTTACGATAAGTTTGTGATAGATCAATAATGATCATTTTGTTATTTAAAACTCAAGCGACATGTCCAATAATTATATCACTATTATTGAAAATATTATAAAGATGCAAAATTTGTTGATCAATATGCAAAGATAAACCGTGTTAAAAATCTCAGTAGCAAGTTATTATAGTAACTTTTTCCCATAAAAATAAGATTAATATCAACTCTATGATTTTTTCACAAATGCATCCCCTCTTCTTTAACTATTATGATAACTCTTATCACTACTACAAAAAAGGACATTTCCGACGGATTTTACCGACGGAAAAAATCCGTCGGAAATTATTTGACGTATTTCCGACGGATCCGATTAAAAAAAATTAAAAATTAAAAATTAAAATTTCCGTCGGAAATCCCTCGGAAATTTCCGACGGATTGAAATCCCTCGGAAATTTCCGACGGATTTTTTTAGTTAAAAAAATTAAAAATTAAAATAAAAAAATCCGTCGGAAATCTCTCGGAAATTTCCAACGGATTGAAATCTCTCGGAAATTTTCAATGGATTTTTATAATTAAAAAAAATTAAAAACTAAAAATTAAAAAATCCGTCGGAAATCCGTCGGAAGTTTCCGAGGGATTTCAGTCCGTCGGAAATTTCCGACGGATTTCCGACGGATTTTTTAATTTTAATTTTTTTTATAAAAATCCGTCGGGTTGTATTTTTTTCAAGTTTTTCTTATTTGTATGACCTTTAACTTGATTTATTTTGTATAATTCGTTATATGTACATTTATTATGTATACGTATATATATATATATGTATATGTTGGAAGTAGTATGTATATACATGTGTATACATATATGTATACTATGTATGTCTATATATGTATGTATGTGTCTGTATGTATGTATGTATCTATATGTACGTATATGTGTACTATACCACCCATCAAGGCCCAATTAGATTCGTTAAGTCTCATCAAGTTCCATTTTAGTTCATTAAGAGTCATTAAGTCCCATCAAAGCCCATTTTAGTTCATTAAGAGTTGTTAAAGCCCATTAAGACTCATTATAGTTCATTAAGATTCGTTAAGTCTCATCAAGCCCATTGTAGTTCCTTAAGAGTCGCTAAAGCCCATCAAAGTCCATTGTAGTTGATTAAGAGTCGTTAAAGCCCATCAAGCCCATTGTAGTTCATTAAGTTGTTAAAGGCCACGAAGTCCCATTGTAGTTCACTAGGAGTCGTTAAAGCCAATCAAAGTCCATTGTAGTTCATTAAGAGTCGTTAAAGTCCATCAAGATCCATTGTAGTTCACTAGGAGTCGTTAAAGCCCATCAAAGTCCATTATAGTTGATTAAGAGTCGTTAAAGCTCATCAATCCCCATTGTAGTTCACTAGGAGTCGTTAAAGCTTATTAAGGCCCATTGTAGTCCATTAAGAGTATGTAAAGACCAGCAAGGCCCATTGTTGTTTACTAGGAGTCGTTAAAGCTCATTGTTGTTTACTAGGAGTCGTTAAAGTCCATTAAGACCCATTGTAGTTCATTAAGAGTATGTAAAGCCCATCAAGGCCCATTGTAGTTCATTAAAACACGTCAAGGTCCATTGTAGTTCCTTAGGGGTCGTTAAAACCCTTCAAGGCCTATTGTAGTTCGTTAGGAGTTAAAGCCCGTCAAGACCTATTGTAGTTAATTAGGAGTTAAAGCCCGCCAAGTAATTAATTAATTATTAAAATTGTAAAATAATATTTAATATTAAAATTGTAAAATAAGATTTAACGGTTCAATTAGGCTTCAACAGTTCTTAATGAATAAGATACGACCCACTAAAGTCAATTACAGTTTATATCGAGTCTTAATGGTTTTATGATTTTATCGAGACCAATACACCACATACATATTCATATATTAGTACATACATACGTATAAACACGTAGTACATACATACGTAATAAATCGATTGACTTTTTATTTGTTTGAAACTTTGAACTTTTATTTGTATTATTATTTGAACGTGGTTGTATTACTAATAGTTTTTGATGAAAAAATAATGTAAATTTTTTATATCAATTGTCATAAGTTTGTAACTTTTTTACGGTTATCATTTAATTATCGTCATATATATACATATACACACATAGAGGAAAGTTCAAACGCGAACTCATTTTTTGGCCGCGAACGCGATGACGAATCTCGCTCACTTATCCGGTCAATAAAGGCGGCTTTCGACTGCCTCCCCTTCTTTAATAATCTCCACCCTCCCATGAATCGCGTCAATCCTCCGTGATCGCGTCCACCATAATCGAAGACAAGTGCCGAGACTTCGTCCTCACGTACACAACAAAAAATGAGTTCACATTTGAACATAACCCTACACACACATATATATATATATATATAAATTTAAACTATTTTTAATTTTAATAGTAATTAAGTAACTATATATTAAGTTTAATTTTTCAAAATATTTAATATTTATTTTAAATACAATATTTATTATTTAAAATGTATTTATTATTAAGAAAAAACTAAAAACTAAATCAAATTTTCCAGATCCATTGAAGCATAAACCCTGATTCGAGAAACCCTAATCGACGAGGTAATTTAATCTATTCAAATCACTAATATTCTATTTTGTTTCTCACTCTTTATCCTTGGGTAAATAGATCTGGCTGTTGATGCAGGTCTTTGTTTTACAAGTCTTGCATCCATTTTAGTAGTCCATTGAAGGAAGTCTCTAAGGTCTCTCTCTCTTTTATCTTCAAATCATATTCGTATATATTTGTTTCATTTCTTTCCCGTATGTTTTATGAATTAACGATGAACTAAAATTGTGGTTTTATTGGGTTCTGTTGTTGTAGGTCAAAACAGTTTGAAGTTGTTTTCCTTTGTGTTTGTAGGCATGGAGACATTTGATTCTTATTCCGTTCTCAAAGCGGAAGATGTCATCCTAAAGGTCTTCTTTCTTCCCTAACTCATCAAAGAGTTTGATTGTTTAAAGTTATTTTTAGTTCAAGATTGTTTAAAGTTATTTTAGGTTTAAGGATCTGAGACTTAATTAACAAGATCTTGTCTTGATGAATCTAAAAAAGGAAAGTAAATAGACAGATTTCAGGTTGGGATGATTATTATTTTATTTTATTTTTTTAACTTTTGATTTTGGTTCTTCTTTTTTAAAATTTCTTGGATTTAGTTCTCTAATATTTTCTTTTGGGTATTTATTCACATGATCCGGTTTTACAACATAAAATAACAAGTATTTTATCCAAGTGTTAATGCATCAAAAAAACCAATGAATCTCTGTGCTTTTAGGACATAAAACATTTTAATGCCAACATTATTTATATTTTATAACCAAAATGTTGATATTTCCGATTAAAGTCTCTGTCTTTTATCAAAGATCTTTGTTTGAAATGATCAAACCGATTTATACTTTTAACCGGTGGCATGTTGATCTTGAATAATAATTGGTTTTTGATTTATTTTTGGGTATGTTAATTAGATTAAAGTGTAGAATATATGAATTAATGGGTGGTTATTTGTTTTGTTAAAGATCTTGTTGGAGATTTGAGCTGCTAGTTCATTGATTCAAAGACAAAAGAGCAAAATCTGTAACAAGCTTTTAGATCTTGTTGGGTATCATTGTTGCAAAATCAGTGATTTGCCGTAAAAGTAGGCCATAATAGCCCCGTTAAGTTGAAATTCTTTCTATATATGAGTATCATTGTTGCATTTAAAACATAAAACTAATAAAAACTGTAGGAAGGTTAGGTGTCGTGTAGCTAGAAGCATCTATTTTGGATGAATTTTAAACGATGTGCATATTGTTCATTCAAATAACATGTTAGATCTAGCTTAGGGGGTGTTTGGATGAGCTTATTGACTTATAACTTATTACCGGTAACTTTTTACTTCTTAAAAAATGACTTATTACCGGTTTGACACCGGATTAGTTGTTTTACCCAAACACTCAAAACGACTTATTACCGGTGCCACACCGGAATAAGTCAATAAGTTGTTTTTATAAGCCCATCCAAACACCCCCTTAATATGGGACTGTTTCACTTTTTGTATATGAACTTGGTGATGGAAACCAACCTGTAAGAGCAAGGGGATATTTACAAAATTCTTACCCGGTAAATGCTTACCGAGACACTTTACCTTATCGGATGAATGTGATTAGGATTGTGAACTTACCCGGTAGCAACGGTGACGAGGACTGAATGTTTTACCCACTAAGTGAGAGTAGTGACTCTTACCAAGTAAGTGCTCACCGGATAAATTGTTACATACAAAGCCGTTTTAATGGACTAAAATCTTACCTAATAAGTTTAGTGAAAGTGTTGACTCTTACTGGTAAGTTCACATGTTTCACTTCAAATTATCTTTCTTCAAGTTATAATCACATATTTTCATATGATTGAATTCCCGTTTTTTCTCAGGATTATAACTGCAGTTCTTTATACGATTGGTTCATCCTTAAAGGAATTGTTTCATATATCTAAGGTTAGTTCGATTGATTTGGTATCTGGAATCATTTCATACATATGTGGGACTTCCTCGTGATTTAGGGTAATCTTGAATGCCATCTTGAAGTTTTCATCGAATTAGAGGTTACATTTTGGGTGGAAACAAATTGGTGCCAGTTTGTGTTGTGATACTCTCCACGTATATGCGCAAATAATATTGTTGAATTATGTTATGCTATCCATGTTTACCGTCTAATTTTAAAATATTGTGACCAAAATATTTTTGGTTTGTTGTATGGTTTATTTCGGTTATCGTCAAAGGGAAGTTGGGTGGTTTTGCTGCAAATCCATGGAAGGAGGAATGATGGTGGGTAATGGTTGGAAATAAAATGATGGTATAATTTTATTCTTTTTCTTTTCTTTTTCTGCCTTTAAGACAATTATTTGAAATGGTTTACGTTACAGGCATCGGAGAAAGCATCCAAGCGGTAGAAGTGGTGGTTATTCTATATGGAAGTGCAGAGCTTGACAAGTGACTTGTTTGTATGGAAGTGCAGAGCCAATCTGGTTATTCATAGCCATAACACCATTTTTTTTACTCATTCTCACACTCAACGGAAGACAGAACCGATTGTGTTTAATTTATTTTAGAAAAATGTGTTTATACTTTGTGTTTTTGCTTATATTTATTTCAATGTTGCATCTCGTTGCATTGCGCGGGTACACTACTAGTATATATATATATATATGGTTCTTGAACTTGTGTTTGATTTGGGATTGTTGAGAATGAATTGGAAATTGATTTGTTAGTTAATATGCATTATATATACACGATATAATTTACAGGAAAAATAAAAAAAATTTAATTATTTTTTTTAGAAAAAATTAAAATCCGTCGGAAAACCGTTGGTAATGAAATTCGTCGAAAATTCGTCAATAACAAAATCTGTCGGAAATCCGTCGGTATCCGTCGCAAATGCTATCCATCGGAAATCCGTCGGTATCCGTCGCAAATGCTATCCATCGGAAATCCGTCGGTATCCGTCGCAAATGCTATCCATCGGAAATCCGTCGGAAGGCCTTTACCGACGGAAAAAGCAATTCCGTCGGAAATGGAATCCGTCGGAAATATCCGTCAGAAATCCGTCGGAATAGGCTTTTCCGACAAGGGGTTTCCGACGAATTTTTCCGACGGAATTTGGACCTTTTCCGACGGAATTCACCATTTCCGACGGAATTCTGACGGAAATATCCGTCGGAAAAGGGTCCCTTTTTTGTAGTGTATCCCATAGAAATAGGAGTATTATAAACTCTATAAGTTGTCACTGATGCATCCTCTTATCCATACATACTCACATCATTTTTTCAATATAACATCTTACCAACATGGGATAAATCAAAACGATGCCACATTTCAATGTTTAAGCATACTCAATTATTATGATGCCAGATCATCCAATCCACTTATCTTATACACTTTTTAGTCCAACATTTTAACTTTTTACGAACATAATATAACTACGACTAAAATAAACGGCCTTTGAGTGTATACAAATGAATCATTTTCTTTTTGATATACTTTATTTCTTCAGCCCTATGATTTGACACAAATCAATCATCTTCTCTTATGATACATCTAAATTTTCCTTTCTAAACTTTCATCTTTCCCCCAATATGGGATAATAAAAATAGAGCATTTTTAGGTTTGGTCATTTTTTTCTTCAATAGATATATCACATCATTAAAAAATATTTTATTATATAATAAATTATTTTTATCATGTAAATTATATAATATAATTAACTCTGAAATCTTCGTGAAATATTTTTGTCTTTTATTATATTTTTATTAATTTACTTTTTTAAGTTACAAACCAATGTAATTAAATATTAATCAATAAATGTTATGTATTATTATTAATATATTAATTTTTAATTTGATATTAATTCAACATATATATAGAGAGAGAGAGAGGGAGAGAGATCTATTTTAATAGATGAAAAATAATATAAATAAATATTCTTAATTATTAATTAACGAATATTATTAATTACAAGGAGGGGGAAGAGCAAGGTTCAAAAAAATGTGAGGCGTGGCGGCGAGGTCAAGCTTTAAGCCTTACGCGCCACGACGAGGATGTGACGTTTTTCAAGGCGTGACATAAGGCGACAAATTTATATGTCATATTACAATTACATATAAAGATATATATTTTCTACATAATATCTAATCATATAATTATATTAAAAAATGTACATTCATATTAGAAAAAGAAAAATCATATAAGATTGTTATTATAAAAATATATTTTTGATTAAATATTTAAAATATAACTTAAATAGATAACTTTACAATTTCATTTTAATCGTGAGACCATAACGTTTATAAATTCGTGAAATTGTGAGTGATGTGATTAGATAAATCTATAAAAGTGTAAAATTTAAAGTTAAAAGTGTAAAAATATAAAAGATAAAAATAAATAAAAAACTAAAATAAATAATTTTTTTTGAAAAAATTCATGCCATACAAAAAACGAACGCCGCGGCGTGCCATGGCGTGCCTCAAGCCGCCATATCGTGAGCCACGCCTTATGAAAACATTATGGGCTGTTTCGTAACGACGGAGACGCGTCTTACGCCATATCGTGCCACGACGCACGCCATGGCGCACCTTTTTGAACACTGGGGAAGAGGAAAAGGAAGAGGAAAAAATTGCTTTAATGTAAATTAAAAAATATATAATACAATATATATGTATATATATATTGATTATTTCAAATAAAAAGAAAAAATAAAAAGTTTTAACATTAGTTTGTTGAAAATATTTAAAAGTAAAAAAAAGAACATAAAAAGTTTTGACAATGAATATATATGTAAGAAAATATTTTAAAATAAAAAAAATTAGAGGAAAAAAATAGATATTTAATATGATTTTCCATTAAACTTAGGTTTATCACTAAATAAGTAGACAAAAAACAAGACATCTGTAAGTTTACTGAGAAAATATCAAAGAATGTAATACTTTAAGATTTTCTTATATTGAAATATTATTGTCATGAAAATTATAAAATTGTCATAAACAAACCATCAACTTCATTGAAAAAAAACTTTGAAAAAAATATAGAAGAGATGAGTTTAGAAAAACTCTAAAATCTCAACAAAATTGATGAGAATATGTATAAGGTTTCTCGAAGTAAACCTTAAAAAATACAAAATAGCTACATCAAAGATTGTAAGCTTTCAATTCATCATTAAATTGTTGCGTTGTCATCAAAGCTTTGAAGCTTGCAAAAACAAACACTTGGTTTTGAAAAAAAATAGAAAAAATATATAACACAAAAGTGAAAGAGAGAAGTTTAAAATCTCAAGAAAAGTTAACAAAAAATGTATAGGAGAATACTTGAAAAAAACATTAAAAAGGACGTGTTGAAGTTTGTTGAGAATATAATCACATACTGTAATATTTTTAAGACTCCATCATTAAACCATGTTGCCATCAAAACTCTAAAACCGTTGTAAAGAACAAATCATTAGTTTCATTGTAATAACTTATGAAAATATAGAAGATATAAGTCAAAAAATTTGTAAAATCTCAACAAAAATATGAATGAATGCATACCCAAATTACTCTTTTCGAAGTAAAACGATTTGTTGAATAATAACGATTTTGAAATGTAAAACAACGTCGATCGATGGAGATGGAGAAGAAGAAATCAATGTTTGTATTAGTGTCATTGAAGATTATATAATACCAAAGTAAAAAAGCTTTAAAATCTCAAAAAAAGTTAAAATGAATACATATCTGGACTAGTCTCCTTGAAGAATACCTGAAAATAATAATTAAAAAAACATTAAAAATAATATATTTGTTGAAGCTATATCACAAATTGTAATATTTTTAAGATTTTATCATTGAACCTTGTTGTCATCAAAACTTGAGGGGGTTAGGGAAAATGAAGAGAACGATGTTAAATGCAAACATAAATAATAGTCAATGTTGATGTTAATTACAATGAGAAATTAGAAAAAAAAATGGTTAATATGAGGATGAATGAGAAAAAAGATAAATAAGATTTTAGGCTTTAGAAGATGCCACGTCAACATCATGGTTACTCTTTTATTATATATATATATAGATATTATATAGATTCATAAGATAAATAAATTATAATGGTTAGAAGAAAATACGATAATGATACATAGATGATTCAAGAGCCAACAAACATTTTCTTTGATCTTTAAAAAAAAAAGAAAACGAGCTCGAAAGAAACTCAAAATCGTAAATCAAAAAAATGGGAAAACAGACTCGTGTCCAAACCACCTGACTTTCCCGTTCGACGGGTAGCATACGGCCTACTCCGCATGTTGGTCGCTTTGTTCACTCTTTAACAAGAACGAGGATTAGACCAAATGTCTAATGAATTCCCTCAAACAATAAGAATGTACATACCAACAATTTTTTTTAAGAATATGATATATAAAAATGCATGTATACATAGGTTATAAAAGATACTTACACATGTTGCAACAGTAGAATACAATTAAGTCACGCACACCTGTGACTGACCAATTGCGCTCATACCTGCCCTTATGATAAGCAAGCATGAACCGAATTCATGTGCTACGATTGGGTGTGTACCTCTCGTAAGTTAGACATTCCCATGCTCACACTTGCATAAAAAGGGATATATTTTTAAATCAAGTATAGGAATAGTGTTTCAATCATACAACACACTTTTCTTTTTAAGACCAACCGTTTAACAGTAAGAAAACAGGAAAGGGAACTCACCTATAGTCCAAACCTATATGCACACCGCTTAGGGTAAAGTTTCACCCCAACCGAACACCTAAATTGGATCAATTAGATGATGAGTTAAAGACCCAGTTATACTCTTAAATGAACCACTAACAATCCCCTATGGTTAGGACTTTAACCATCGCTCCACATCACTACCTAAACGAAATCCGAAAAACTGAGAAATAGGAAGTTACGCGACTTTCCACGCGGGATTCAAACTGTTCCCCTACACAACTATTGACAAACCAAAAAATTCCAATACTCATTTCAGACCATTTCCACTAAACAAATTGTTCCAAATCCCTCCTAGGTTTGAAAATAATCATAAACGATTTTAATATTGATTTGCAATAAAATCCAAGACCCACACCTCTATTGATAATATTAATAACCTAGCTATGGATTCTTTGATGCATCAATACCAACAAACCACCATGAAACTTGGTAGGAGAATCAAGCTTGTCAATACAAGTAATTTCCTAACCAAAAGTCCAAAACCCTACTAGGTGATCAATCTTTCCACAAGAAGACTATACTAACATATGGTGCACTAAGCTCAAAGTTAAACTTAAATGGAAAAGAGTAAGACACAAAGAGTGTGTTATCCATACCTGAAATTGATTTCTCACCCAAGCACTCTTCTCAAATTTTCAATCGGTTCTTTTGTTCTTATTTCTTCCTCCTCACATTTACCAGATGAGCATGAGAATAAAGACCCTATATCCTTTTCATTGGGATAATTACATTCTAGTCCCTACAGTAAATTTGAATTTCACTTTCACCCCTTCAATGAAGTAAAACCTTTTAAGGAAAGAAATTAGGTTATTACACCATCCAATTCTAAGTGTTTCCATGAAAATCAAATTTCTTAAAATTATTCCATCAAATCAAATATTTCCTTAATAAAACATAATGTTTTAAAGGAAATGTGATATATCATTAATTATCTTAATTATTGTAATTCACTTTATCATAGTTATTTGAAATTTTAAATCACGTGTAATGTGTTCCTGAATTTGAAGAGAAAAAACGAAAGAAAAAGAAAGGAGAGAATTTTTTTTATTTGTGTTTTTATTTGTGTTTTTAAATCACGTCTCCATTTTTCACATTCACCACATGAATTTGTCATATCCTTAATAGTTAAGGTATAGTTTAGGAAATAAAAATGAAAATAACATAGGAAGCAAAATGCAAATGATTTTTAATCGCATTAATTTAACCAAAAATAAAAATTTAGGCTTCTGTAAAAACAAATCTATTATCTAAGATATACTATATTATAAAATATTTAAAAAAATTTCTTAAAAACCGTTTTTAATACATATAATACTGTTTATTAACACATATTACTTAAAATTCAAGTATTGATACATATTATTTAAAATTCAATATTACAATTAAATTATGTATAAGTACAACATATTAAAGCTTCATTATAACTAACTACAGATAAACATAACCAAAAGATGATTAACCATCTTTAATTCTAAAAAATCTAAAATATAACTAGAAAAATCTAAAATATAACTAGAATAATGATTGAGTTCTAACATAATTTTTAATTATTATTTTTATAAAAAAATATATTATTAAATCAAATATTATATTGTTATTAAATTTAAATTAAAATATCATGAAAGAACTTCAAAAAATTTACACAAAAAAGAGTTTTTAAATAAAATATTAAAAATTATTTTTTAAAACCATATAAAAATCATTATATAAAACCATATAAAAACCATTATAACATCGACTAATACAAAAATTAAAATAAAACATTAAAATAAAGATATATCCCTACTATATTATAACAGTAGGATTCTAATGTTATAAAGAGTAAACAACTTTTTATTATCATTTTTATTAATTACTATTTAATAGTTTAAACCAAAGACAACCTGAGTTTATAATAAGGTTTTAATTATTTGGGCTAACTAATAACAAAACTACATCATCTACTACAGACCAGTAGCTAAGAGCCTGCTGTCTTTGATTCACTGCCCATCTGTTTCGCTTTTTCATAGCGGTCTTTGGCTGCTTTAATGGCTTCCATGGAGTTTTGTTGTGCAATTCCTCTATACTTTCCGATCTCTTCAAGAGATTCATCTTTATCCTTCTCATGATGACTTCCTACTTTCTGTGTATTTATACCCTTCTGGTTCTTATCTTCTGTTGGTGTTTTCTTAGCCTCTTCCCTGCTTTGCATGGTTGCCTGCGATTCAGATCTTATACGAGTTGCTAAATTATGATTAAAAGTGGTGGAAAATATGATGGTGGATTTAAAGAAAACAAGATTTTGGTTTTTTTTTTAAGGTGATGATCGATGAATGTGGGAGAAATTAAAGGCACGTGGAGGGCAAGCAGAAGAAGTGAAGAGTGATTCAGCATTTCAATGGTGGTTGAGGTAATGTTTTAAAACCTGGGTTTTTAGTTCGGATTCCAGGTTAACTGGTTCAAACCATCAGGTTAATCGATTTCAATAATAACTTTAATCTCTTGTATTTTTTTCATTTTCTTTTACGTACATACATATATATGAAATAATAACCTTATGTCCAAAAGTTCCAACATTAAAAACATACACTACAACAAAACTGATTTTATAGGATGCCTAAAATGAAAAAGCGTCCTAAAAGAATACTTTATAGGACACTAATTTATAGGACCAAACCAAAAAGTGTCCTATCTAAAAGCGTTACAATAAGTTTATATGACGGTTTTAGGCGTCTTAACAAGTTTTTACGACGCTTTTAAAACAAAGTGTCCTATTAACTATTTTTTAGGACACTTTTAAAAAGTGTCCTATAAACCCATATTTTATAGGACACTTTTGAAAGCGTCCTATAAACCCATATTTTATAGAATACTTTTCAAAAGTGTCATATAAAATAGCTAATATGACACTTTATTTTAAAGCGTTGTAAAAAAACTTGTTAAGACGCCTAAAACCGTCATATAAACTTATTGTAACGCTTTTAGATTGGACACTTTTTGGTTTGGTCCTATAAATTAGTGTTCTATAAAGTATTTTTTTAGGACGCTTTTTCATTTTAGGCGTCCTATAAAATCAATACATCAATCCAAATACATTAAAAACACATATAACACACATTTTATTAATTTTTTTTAAATTTTAATATAAAAACGGGTTTACCGCCAGTTTAACCGGATTTTTGAGAAACCCGACGGGGTTGAAACGAGCTGGTCATATACATTAACCCGACGTTAGTTAACCCGGTCACTACCCCGGGTCTCGATCCAACCAGTTCGACCAAGCGAATAAACCCGGATTTTAAAACATTGGGTTGAGGTGGTGAATGAATGGCCAATTAGGGTTACGCGTAGATGAACTTATCTTGGTTTTCTTATTCCAAGAAAAGACTTGACTTTATATATACCAAGAAAAGACTTGACTTTATCTATATTTAATAATAACATTAAAGAATTTAATACTTTGCTTTTGTGGCTATGTTTTGGTACTTTATTTAGTTGTCAAAACTATTGGCTTTTTTATGTTACAAATTTTGTGTCAAGTTACTATTACATTCATTTTGTACCAAGCATGTTTGCCACCATTCTTGATTTTGCTGCACGTTATTACATCTTGCAAATGGTCGTCTCCAGTGTAAAATTTTATTGTAGTCTTTATGGTGCCCTTGTCCTTACTTTTCTTTTTGTTAATATTGTATCTTGTATACGTATACTAGCGCCTTGCTAGTTCTTTGTGGTTAATAAAAGTTTGGATTGACTGTTTGGGGATGATGGCCGAACTGTAACTCCCTTGGGTCTCCCCTTTTGCTGTTAAAAAAAATATGGTTGTCTCCATATTCTTACCATATCTTTTACGGGTCGTTTTACGTTTTGAGTTTGTTTAGATAGTTTTAAAATTTTATTTTCTAATTACAAGTTATTGCAAGAAAATACAAGCTACTAATGAATGAATATGTTTTTAAAAGATAAAAATGACAAACGTCAAGGTTCAAAAATTCTTGTATTAAGCGACTGCATTTCAAAACTTCTGTCCATCCAATTTTATCGGCTTTTATAAATTGACTTATTTGCGATTAAATCACACAAAAATAAAACAAAAGATGAAACAAAAGTGTTGTTTCGAGGTCTCGATGCACGACCTTGTGCACGTACGAGTACATAATTAAATAGTATCAGGGGTCTTTAACTAAAAACTTACATTGTCAAGTGTTTATCGGTTCAATTACGTTACTGAGTGAACATTTATAAAGATCAAGAATCTTACCCGACAAGAAGAAAGACAAGGATCGGTAATCTTATCATGTAAGCGCATATGTTCAATTATCTTATCGGGTGAACATAATAAAGATCAAGAATCTAAGGAAAGAAAAGGATCGAGAGTTATATAGAAGAAGTATATATATATATATATATATATTCATATCACTGAATCAATTATTTCCTCTTCAAACTTTTGGGTAGAGATAATGAGGTAGTCGTGGCTTTGCGATGACTACAAGTGGCTTTGCTAAGCTTAGATCGTCATGCTTTTCGACAAGCTTTATGCCCGACTCATTATCTGTCGGCTCCCAGGTGAACCCCTGAACCATTCTAGCCAACAACATTGTAGTGATGGTCGAACCCAACACCGCTCCAGGACACCCACGTCTCCCGGTGCTAAACGATAGAATTCTTAGGTCATTGTCCGAAAGAACCACTTGCTTTCCTTCCACACCCAGATGTCGATCTGGATCAAACCGCATCGGATCCATCCACATATTTGGATTCCTTCCTAGGCCAGGTCGACTAAGCATCACATGACTACCCTTAGGTATGAAGTAACTAGCAATTGTTGTATCCTTTGTCGAAACATGAGGTGGATTGAAAGGTGCAAAAGGATGTAGCCTAAAGGATTCTTTGATGCACGCTTTTATGTAATTGAGTTTGGGGAGATCTCGCTCTTCGACTAGCCGATTACAACCTACCTCGTGATCTAACTCCTTAACCGCTCGTTTAAGGATCATGGGTTCTTTGATCATCTCTACCATCGCCCATTCTATTGCATTCGAGGGATTATCAATAGCGGCAAGCATAAGTTCCTATAATTAGGAAGAAACAAATTAAAGAGAACTCCAACAAATAAAAAGTAATGCTCAAATAAATGATATGCATCCAGTAAGAAGGGAAGTAATGGTGAGAAATGTAGGAAGAGATCTCCACCCTTGGATCAATCCACCGAGATGCACATAATCAATTTTTTTTCTAAAGCGCAATTCATGGGTGGACATGAGATGGAAAGTGATCAAGGCGTTCAGATCTCTTCTTACGCTTCTCACTTTAACTCTTCTTATATGATCTGTATCTTGTTGCAAACAATGATTATCGTAATCACTAAGAGTAGCATGTAAATCTTACTATGATCTGAGCTTTGATCTCCTCTGGTGTAAGCTTAGGGTTTTCATGTTTGATAAGAATGTCAAGCAAATCATCTTCTACCTTTAGGATTCCATCATTCCACATTTTAATTCGTTGATCGATCAACGGATCTTGATACTTTCAAACACTTTGAATAGCAGTCCTCATCATTTTCTCATGGCCATCAAAATCAGTCTTCCCTCTCAACCATGGGAAATAATCAGTGATGCAAAAGGCATAAACATATTTAAGGATGGTGAAAATACCCGTGACATGTTCGGTTTCTTCTTCACCCGACCCTCCATCTTCCATTCCTTTCCCAAACAATCTCGTACCGAAAACCATCCTCCTTATCAAGTTCCCATAGAATTGTTGGCTCAGGCTTCGAATATTTATTAATCCTCCGTCGGGTCGATTTTCTTGTTTCTTTATTTGATTGCATATGAACCTAAGCAAGTGATTCGCTTCTTCATCTCGTTTGGGTTGGAGCCATTCGTGCACTCGTGAAGAGAGAATATCGTGGGTTAGTATTCTTCTCATCTTCCTCCATTGATCTCCAAAAGGCGACA
Organism: Silybum marianum; assembly: GCA_036898165.1. Lineage (NCBI taxonomy): Eukaryota > Viridiplantae > Streptophyta > Magnoliopsida > Asterales > Asteraceae > Silybum > Silybum marianum. The sequence continues at coordinate 706,491 of CM072531.1, read as the reverse complement.
TAATGGTTGTTCGATAGCCATCGCTTATTAGATAAGCTGACAAGATTTCAGGCCTTGAAGCAAAAACTATATCTTGTTTCTTTAGGAACTCACATGCTAGATTTGGGCAAGAGACTGCGATGACATGAGTCGAAGGTCCTAATCGGATGCAAACGATCGGGCTGTTGAAATGCACCATGAGCTCGTCGATCCAACGGAAAGTTGGTCGATTTAGGAGCATTTGGATGGTGCAACCGATAAATGGCAAAGGGGTTGGACCAGGTGGTAGTGGCTTTGAAGATTTCTTGATTAGAAACTTTGAAAACAATCTGACAATGATGATGGTAATGGAGATATTAATGAAAGAGGAAATTGTTAGTGATGATGATGACGAAGGTAAAGAAAATGACCATAAAATTGGAAACATGTTGATGTAGGTTTTGAGTAGTGACATGAAGTCATTCATGAGATCGATCTTCATTTCTAATATAACTCGTGACTTTTTAGTATATGTTTGAAGGGTATTTATAGTGAGGAAAAATAGCATTTCTCTGTATTACATTCCCACCAATTAGATGTTTACATGTCATTAATTTTTTTTTCTTTTTTCCATTAATAGTCTAAATATTTTGGTAATAGTGGGACCTTATGTCCCTTCGGTTTGTTAATTTAGGGTCACATAAAAAACAATGTAAACTTTAGTTAATGTGCATACAGAGAGCATATTTAGAAAATTTCAGAAATAATTGCATCAATTAACACTATTGTAATAAAATAAATATTAAAAAAATACGATTTTATTAAAAACAACAAAATCAGTTACTAACGAAAATTAACCTTAAACACTAATAAATTATTCTCATTTTAAGAAAATTCATAATTTCTTTCATGAAACTTTACACATATCCTTAAACCGATGTTGAAAAAGGCGTGTTATGGTACGATTTGACGTAAGACACGTCTCTACCGCTACGAACTGACCCATGGTGTTTCTATAAGGCGTGGCTCACACCATGACGCCTTAAAGCACACGTCATGGCGTGCCGTGACGCGAGTTTTTTCTAAGACGTGATATTTATCCAAAAAAATATATAATTTTTAATTTTTTTTTCTTTTGCGTTTTTACACTTTTAACTTATAGATTTTACATTTTTATCTAATCACATCACTCAAAGTTTCATGAATTTATAAACGTTATAGACCTACGATTAAAATTAAGTTGTAAAATTACGTTTCTCTACTTCTATTTTAAATATTTAATCAAAAACTATTTTTATAATAATAGTATATGATTTTTTTCTTCTGATATGAATGTACATTTTTTAATATCATAATATGGTTAGATAATATATAGAAAACATATATTTGTATATATATGATATACAAATTTACCGCTCTATGTCACGCCCTTGAAAAACGCCGCATCCTCGTCGTGGCGTGTAAGGCTTGAGGTTTGACATCGTCGTCACGCCACGCCTCATGCCTTTTTGAACATTGCCTTAAATTCTCAATGGTTATGGTTTCACCATTACAAAACTCAAAAAGTTTACAAATTATGGAACAAAATCTGTGGTTGAACATGAAACCACACCAATTCATGTGGATCCGATCCGTCCTTAACGATACACACATACAACTAACGATAAAAATATGTTATTTTTTATTTGTTTTAACATTCAAAATGTAATTAGTTTTTAAAATATTCAATATTAGGCTCATTTTGAAAGTATCGACGAGACCTTTCTAACGATGCAATTTGTAAAAGAACATTTTTTAATGTATTTTAGCTATTAATTAATTAATTATTATGATAAGGCCATAAAATAAAAATTGAAAAAGGAAATGAAGTAAATTAAAACAACTAAAGTCTTTGAAGGGTTAAAAACGTAACTGATTTCCATTCATCATTCTCAAATTTAACATCATGGACAATATTTGTTTCTTAATTTTTCATTAAAAGTCCCTAGAGATTTTAATGTTTTTGGAATTATGGTTTCACCCTAAAAAACTTATGGTTTCACACTTATATACCTTGAAAATTTTACACTTAAACTCTATAGTTTTATGGTTTCACGAACAACCACACATCAAAACATTGGCCACCCATGTATGCATATTTTGTTACATATGATTGGTCACTAATTAATGCATTGAGAAACATGCATCACATGGCTTAAAAAGTTGGACATGTCAATGATTTTACTCTAAAAATGGGACCTTCTGTGATTCATAACATGTTTTGTATCTCTTGTGAAACAATATATAGTTTCAAATTCGATATTGGTTTGCAAAACACATGGTAAATACAACTGGTACTAAAAGGTTGCGTGTTGTTTTATTGGTGAAACAACACTCGATCATATATCATTATGATCGAAACAACAATGTTGAGACATCAATTTTCTTAAGTTGTTTCATATACGAAATATAGTCTATTGTTTTTTCTTCACCGTCTATTTCTTTTCATTTCATGTGTGATATAATACGATCTCGTAATACATACAATGTTTAATGTTGAAATTATTATAACATATATGTATATACATATATATATAGAGAGAGAGAGAGAGATGGCTCCTTTATTTAGAAACTTTTTAAAGAGTAGAAACCTGTGGAAACCAATATAAAATAATTTTTTTTCATAATTTTTTATCATCAAATATTATGATTTAAGATAGTGTTTCACATGTGTTTGTGTTCATGTAACAACCCCGATTCTAAAATATCGATAAAACATATCATTGCTCTAAAAGTAGCAATTACAACTCAATAGGTCCCAAGCTATATCTTAATCTCATAAGTTCGCAGCGGAAATAAAATATAACTACTGAGATTTATTAATTCCAACTAAAAACTAGGCGACTATCTAAACGCAATAGTGCCTCACCTCTAGCTTTCCAAGCTCCCTATTTCCCTTGCTCTTACTCGAGCCCTCAACCCTGCTTACCTGAAAAGGTGTTTTAGTTTTTGAAAAGAGAGGGTTAGACCATAAGGCCTAGTGAATTCCCCAAAACAACAGTTAATATGCATGACAATTATAAGAGAAAACGGTTAGTCATAAATATCAACTCACACTTTTAAAACACACTTTTCATGTACCTGTTACAATGGTAATACGCTATCAGTCACACACACACCGTGACTAGTTTTGATCACACACACCGTGATCATTGAACGGGCACACACCGTCCAATTTGAATGATTTAAAACATTTCACATTTAAAACATTCGTTTATAAAAGTTTAGCACACGAAGGGAACTCACCTGAATTGCCAAGCCTGCTATGCTCACTTATGTCCTACGGACTCACCAACCGAACACCTGAATTCAGGTCACCAAATTATAAGTTTTCAACTCCCAATTAGCCCCAAAGTAACCAGAAAAGACTCACCTGAAAACCCCTCAAACAAGGACTCAAACTAACACCCCAAACCGACTCCAAACGAGAAACTGAAAAATGCCCAACAAGGGCTTAAGCGAGTTTCATGCGAGTGTAAACTCGCTAGAGACCTGCTTTAGTCTCTGTTTCTCCTTTAGAACTTCAATACGAGAACGAAAACCAAAAACCAAAACTCAATTCAATTTCCTTCAATTTTATGGCTTAATACTCATCCCAAACACTTATAAATCATTCCCAAACATCAAAGAACCCAATCCAATCATGGAATCTATAGATTACATCCACATTTGATGATTAAAACTCATCCATGGAGTTTCTCCTTGAATGCAAACCCAAATGGAAAATAGGCAACATTAGATATGAAGAAATCAACTCATTATTACCCACACATTTCACCTTTACTAATTTGATAACTTTACCCAACATTCAACAACTCAAACTTTCAAAAAAACCCCAACCCTTAATCATCCGATGACCCAACATTACAAGAAGATGAAGAGGGTGAAGTCTCATACCTGAAAGTTGTTGATGAACGTTGTTCCTTCTTGAATCCCTTCTCTTTTCCACTTTTCTTCTCCAAATCGCACCAAGAACAAACACTAGAAACACACACAAGTTTTCAATCGACTGTTTCTAAAATAAGGGTTTCTCCTCTTATTAACCTTCTTTCCACGTTTTACAACTTCGGCCCCTGAAGTTCAAGTAGTTAAACTCCTTTCATCCAATTTGAAATTCTTATTACAAAATTAGATTCTGGGTTATTACAGTTCATAGGAAAAAATATTACATGTGAAAAAAATGTCGGTGCATGTGCACATATGAAACAAAATTCATATGGTGAAACAAATAAGTGAACCAACGATTGTTTTTCCATATGTAATATTTTTTTTCATATGAACACAAAAATATGTGAAACAATATCTTAAATCATAATATTTGATAAAACAAAACTAATGAAAAAAATTATTTTATATTGGTTTCCAGGAGTTTCTACTATTTAAAAAGTTTTTAAAAGATAGCCCCTCTCTCTCTCTCTATATATATATATATATATAGGGGCGGGTTCAAATGAGAACTCAAATTTGGTTGTGAACGTGAGGACAAATGAGAGTGCAACACGTGTCCCATTCAAACAAATATTCAGACCGAATATAGTATATATTCAATCTGAATATCCAAAGAAATATTCAGACCGAATATTTCTTTGTATATTCAGTCTGAATAATCTATATCTAGACACGTGTCGCGCTCTCATTTGTCCTCATGTTCACAACCAAATTTGAGTTCGCATTTGAACTTTCCCCTCTCTCTCTCTCTATATATATATATACATATATATATATAGGCGAGATTTCAAATACAAACCACGTCAATTCGTACAAACCGCATGATTCATTGTTTAATTGAACAATCTTTTTTATGAAAGTGTTTAATATGATGAAATTGTTTCATATAATTATTTTCTTCATGAAATTATTTTGTTTCAACATGAAAATGAAATTGTTTCGTTAAATTCTCATTTTGATGAAACGTGTTTCACATGTTCATTATTAATCAGCCTACATGTATTCTTGATGAAATTGTTTCACATACTATTGACTAATCAACCCTCATAATTAAGAAAAAGTGAAAAAAATGATTGGTTGAATGCGGTTTGTACGGTTTGTACCAATTGACGTGGTTTGTAATGGAAATCAACCAAATTATTCTAACAAACTTTGCAAACCAATCTAAACCACTGAAAAATTAGCTAAATAATAATTGATTTCAGAAGCGTGAAAGGGAAATATGGGAATAATGAATTTAGCTAAATTCAAAATATTTCCATCCAAGAATAACCGATCATATCCCGATTTAGACTCCTACAAACACTCAATCGTAGGAAGCCATTTGAATTATACTTCCAGTCTTTCATATTCTTCAATCATCTGTTTATTTTTCACATTTAGGTTTTCTGTCTATTGCATGGTGAACGAATCATGGTGAAATCATCGTTCTTGCAGAGAATTACTTGATCGGCATTGTTGTAACAGTTTCGATGAATATTCACTGTTATAATTTGAATGTTCTTTAAATTTTCATGAATTTCGATGTGGACTAAATATTCATCAATTCAGGAAGTGTCTAAATTCGACGAATTAGAATTCATGAATCAACGAAAAAATGAATTCAGACAAATTTCTTTGGAATGTTCTTGGAGAAACTAGATAATAACTTACCTTCATCATTGCCAGATAACGATGCAAATAGATCATCGGGTTTCTGTCAGACTCCCGACATACATACTGGAGTTTTATTTCATCACAAACTCCATCGTCGGCATCTTTAACAACATTTGAACCCATCAGACCGGACGAAATAGTTCATTCATAGTGATTTCATAGTGATTTCATTCGGCATCTTTAACAACATTTTAACAACATTTGAACCCATCACAATCCATTCATAGTGATTTCATTTGGTATTCAACGGTTCTAAGTAATAGTTCATCATTTTGGGTTTTCTTGATTTGATGGTGATGGTGTAATCCATTCTTGATTGGGAATTGATGTTAGGCTTGGATGGCTATAATGTATTGGTAATCAGTTGGTTGGTTTCTAGACATTAAGATTCTTGGTTTGGACATTGGGATTGAATTTTTGAATATTTTTCGAAGCTGTGCAAGAAAAGGGGCAAACCAACACCCAAACAGGGACTTACGCGGGAAGTCTCGCGGCCTGAGGTCGTGACATAATCCGTCCAACTCATTGATTTGTGAGTTGTTTGATTTGGTCCGTTTTCCGTTTAGAGCTTATTGTGAGGCATGGTTTAGGGGTTTATCTTAAGGATCTTAAGGGTTAACTTTTAGGATGTTTTAGGTGGTTTAACACCATTTCTTTGACGTCCAATTCAGGTGTTCGGTTTATGACTAAGTAGCCATTTGAGCGTTAAAGTGGTGAGTCGAATCGTCAGTGAGTTCCCTTGACATCAAACTATACCTTTGTCATCGGATTTATGAATTACGCTGATTATGATATTTCCATCTTGGAAGCATGCTACGTTTTATGTTCAAATGGTTTATAACTTTAAGTAATGATTTATATTTTAAATAATTAAATATTTCTTTCCCCTTAGCATCATCCACTTACCTTCCTTTCAACCTTGACAACCCGTCAAAAGAGTTGATGCCCGGATCATCTTCATCTTCTTTTTTTATTCTTCTTCCCCTTCAATCTTCATCTTCCCCAAATTATTTCAATCTTCATCTTTCTCATGTCATCTTTTAAAGCTTTTGTATCCCAAAGATCACCAGACAGTCAACCTCCACAAAAAATCGAGCTTCACAAAGATAGTGAAACCACCTTCTCGTTGACTGGTTTTCGAGTCTGGTTTCTGAAATCGATGAATGGTTTTCGAGTTTGGCTTTCGATGGCACATTTCTGGTATTGTTCGATTTCTACACCCTTGCTGAAAGATTTCTACACCCTCGTTTTATTGTGTGCCATCATATATTTTAAACTACAATATGGACACAAGTTTTGAAAGGCTTTTCCTACACCCTAAGCCCAAATTCGAATCCCGCAAGTGTCATTTTCTTTAGCTTTTTGCTTTTAATTTCAAATTTATAATGTTTTCTAAAAAAATATAATAAAAGACTTGAAACCAAGACCTCACGTATAAAAATCAATGAACTAACCAATAGACCAATTATGATGTGAAAAATATCTCGACATTTATTTTTTATAGTTAAACGGTGCAACCGTTTGAAAAATATTTTGGGTCCGTTTCTGCTTCCACCATGAAATTATTGGTGGCATTACAGTCAATAAATTGAATTAAATTTGAACATCGAGAATTCATCATTTATCGTCTGAAATGGAACTAGACACAAAAGATCCCAACGAACCATTACCAGACGGTGATGATCAGGTTTATGTATGAACTTGTGAATCCTAATATAGATTCACATGTATGAATGTTAATGATAACATCAGCAGGGGCGAAACACATACCTTCTAACCTCAGGGGCCGAACCTAATCTCTTTATACAAATGAAACACATAAACAAGTCTGTTTTACTTCGATGTAATAGATATATATTTTAAAAGACACAAAAAATATATTTCCAAAAGTATAACATACTAAAACTCTAAATTTTAGACAAAAAGTTGTGAAATCTTCAAGCATTGTTCGTTAAAATGGAACTTGTCTATCTTTTGCGTTTTAAAATCTTGCATAATTTCCTTCTACGCATGAGTTTCTGGTTCAATTCTTGGATATATGAAAAACGGTGAGGGAAGTGGACAATGATTCAATTACTACAACAAAATTAGTTTTATACGATGCATAGATTGTCTAATCATAATAGAATACTTTATAGAACCAAAATTTAAAACGTCTTATCTAAAAACGTTACAATAGGTTTATAAGACGTTTTAACAAGGATTTTAGGACGCTTTTAAAATAAAATGTGTTATTAGGTATTTTATAAGACACTTTTGAAAAATGTCCTATAAACCAATCTTTTTATAGGACAGTTGTGTTTATATGACATTTTTTCAAATAGTGTCACATAAAATAGTTAATACAACATTTTATTTTAAAAACATTCAAACAACTTGTTAAAACACTTAAAACCTCCTATAAAAAGTGTCATTTAAACCCTCATGATGCAGCGGAAAAGTGCGGTTAGGTCGACAGACGTCAAAACCCTAGGAAAAACGAGTCTTCACAACGAAAGAACTCAAGAATATAGATAAACACTCAAGAAAAAGTTTATTGATAAATTGAATGCCTAATAATGAAACCAAAGGATCCTTAAATAAGGATGAAAAAAACATATCTTAAATAAACTAGGAAACTAAGAAAATGAAACTTATCTAAGGAAATAAACTAGGAAACTCAATAAAAGGAAACAAACTAAACTTAGGAAACTATTTTTTAAAAGGAAACTAATAATAAACTAAGAATCCTCCTTTAGCCAGGTTTATTATTCATCGTTTCCGGTCCTTGCGACACTGATCGATCAGCTCTTCAAAGTGGGTAGCTAAGTCCTCTATATCAATTTTATAGGAGACTTGTGTTTATATAATAATTTTTTTTCAAAATAATATCATATAAAATAGTTAATACGACATTTTATTTAAAAGAACGTCCTGAAAACTTGTTAAAAACCCCTAAAAACATTATATAAACCCATTGTGACACTTTTAGATATAACGTATTTTTGTTTTAGTCCTATAAACTATTCTTTTAGGACATTTTTATATACATTTTAGACATCCTATAAAATCAATTTTGTTGTAGTGAATCTTGATCTATTGTATAATATCTGTTAAATAACAGTTAACAAACAATATCGATAACCAAAATCTAGTAATATTCAAATATTTAGATTCACAATATCGATATCCAAAATATAGCAACCATATTTTTTTCTAAATAATCACAAACAAAAAGGAGTCCAAATAAAATAGTTATGTTCAAGTTGGTGTCTTGGTGCTTGTGTGTGAACTTCACTGGCCTAAGTAATAATTTAATGAAATTAATAATATGTATACACTCATTCCTACAAAGAAGTAAATAAATCACAGGGGCTTTGGCCCCCCAAATGCCTCTTAAGGCTTCCGCCACTGATAACATGTACGTGAATAAATTTACAATTTATAATTCAAATTCATATGTAAACTTACAAATCCTAACATATCATATATAAATTTTTAATCTTAACTTGGACATGAATCGTTTTAAACTTATAATCGAGAATCATAAGTGAATTTAAAAGAATATATGTATGTGTGTATATATATATAGAGAGAGAGGGTGGGGGGGGGGGGGTTTCAATCAAATACAAACTCTTTTAAGCTTACAAACTATATAAACTTATCTAATCTATCTATTTTTTTTATCAACGGTTGAGATTTTTTTTAAATTAATATTAATTTAAAAAATTAGGAAAAGGATAGTTATAGAATTGAATTGAATTATTTTATATTTATTAACATGTTCATCTTCTTAATTATTTCCCAATTTTTTCTCACCACTCCCTCCCTCTCTTTCACGATCTCTCTCTCTCTCTCTCTCCCCAATCACCATGGATGGTGAATACCAATGTTCTATGGTTTCTATAAATTATTTTCATTTGTTTTTCTAAACTATTCATCCTAGGCATTACTGGAAATGGTTGATTTTCGCTTTTGTTGGCGACCATCATTGTCAATCATCGGAGAATCGCAACGGCGTGAACTGTCGATGAAGACTCAGTCATAAACCAAATATCGTCATCGATCCGATTGGCGCTCGATATCGGTTCTTGTTATGAATTTCTTATGCAAGGTTTTGAATTTCTTGTTAATTTCTTATGAATAGTTATGAATTTCGTATTAATTTCTTATGAATCTTTTATGAATGGTTATGAATTTATTGTTAATTTCTTATGAATGCTTAAGAATTTCGTATAAATTTCTTATGAAAGTCTTATTAATCTCTTATGAATCTGATGCATTATTATGAATTTCTTGTATATTTTGTATGAATGTTAACGAATTTTTTATGAATATAAGCAATTAATATTTTTTAAGAACATTATGAATTATTCTTAAAAATACGTAATCGGTTACGTATGGTAACCGAATAAGTTATGTATGGAATTAATAATTAAAAAAAATCTAAAAAATAAATAAAATTATGAATTTGAGAAAAAGAAATAAATACCCTTGATTTGTAAGTTTTAACATTCATATGATTTGTATTTGATGGAGCTTCTATGTATATATATAGGGGCGGTTTCAAATGAAAATTCAAATTTGGTTGTTAACGTGAGGACAAATGAGAGTGCGACACATGTCCTATTCAAAAAAATATTCAAACTGAATATAGTATTTATTCAGTCTGAATATACAAAGAAATATTCAGACTGGATATAGTATATATTCGGTCTGAATAATGCTTATTCAGTCCGAATATTTCTTTGTATATTCGGTCTGAATAATCTATATTCAGACAAGTGTCGCACCCTCATTTGTCCTCACGTTCACAACTAAATTTGAGTTCGCATTTGAACTTTCTTCTATATATATATATATAGGGAAGTTAAAATACAAACTAGTTGAAGGGTACAAACTATAAAAACCGGTTCAAATCAATGTAAAAATAAATGTTTTCATGATTTTTTTTCATCAAATGCTATGATTTAAGATATTATTACACGGATGTTTGTTTCATGATGCAAAGGTTTCACGTATATTTGTTTTCATAAGTTGAGAATTTCTCATATATTTTTTTATGAAAAAGTTTCACATGTATTTGTTTCATAATGTAAAAGTTTCACATGTAATTTTTTCACAAGGTGAAACAAACATATATGTAATAATATCTTAAATCATAGCATTTGATAAAAAAATCATGAAAGAATTGTTCTTGTATTGATTTGAACCAGTTTTTATCCTTCAACTGGTTTGTATTTGAACCGGCATGAAACAAGCATATATGTAATAATATCTTAAATCATAGCATTTGATAAAAAAAATCATGAAAGAAATGTTTTTGTATTGATTTGAATCAGTTTGTATAGTTTGTATCCTTCAACTGGTTTGTATTTGAACCAGCCTCTCTCTCTCTCTGTCTATATATATATATATAGAGGGAGGTTCAAGGGAAAACGCCAAAAAAGAGAAAACTGAAGAACACCCTGTGAGGCTTCCATGTGGACGGTATGCACTAATGCATACCGGTAATTTTTGTTCCTATGCATCAATGCATCTATCATTAGAGATGCATTAATGAATATTCACTAATGCATGTTACAAATTACCGGTATGCATTAGTGCATACTGTCCACATGGAAGCCTCCCAAGATTTTCTTTGGTTTTCTCTTTTTTTAGCGATTTCCTTTGAACCTCTCTCTCTCTCTCTCTATATATATATATATACACACAAGGAAGCCTCTCAAGGTTTTCTTTGGTTTTCTTTTTTTAGCGTTTTCTCTTGAACCTCTCTTTCTCTTTCTCTCTCTCTCTCTCTCTCTCTCTCTCTCTATATATATATATATATATATATATATATATATTTAAGGACGGGTTCATACAAGAATCATACCTTTTTAAATGAATAAAGGAACAAACAAACTCATATATGATTTTGCACTAAGGCGTAGCGGACGATTTTTTGGGGCCACTTAAGTGGGCATGGAAAGCCGTTCGGCCCTTAGTACAAAATCATATATGATTTTCTACAAAATCATATATGATTTTCTACTTGACCGACTAGTTCTCGTGTTCCTTTAAACCTAAAAAGATGTCGTTTGAACCTCCCTCCCTCTCTCTCTCTCTCTCTCTCTATATATATATATATATATTATGGGCGGGTTCAAATGAAAACTAAAATTTGGTTGTGAACATGAGTACAAATAAAAGCGCAACACATGTCATATTCAGATTAAATAATCAAAGAAATAGACTGAATGTGGCTGAATGTAGTATTATTCAGTATGAATAATCATACATTTAGTGATAGAATAATACTACATTTAATCTGAATGTAACATTATTCAAACTGAATAAATACTATATTCAGTATGAACATGTCTTTGATTATTCAGTCCGAATAATCTACATTCAGACACGTGCCGCGCTCTCATTTGTCCTCACGTTCACAACCAAATTTGAGTTCACATTTGAACTTTCATTTATAGATGTATATATAGGGGGATAATCAGATAAAAACCACAAAAATGTTACAAACTCGTGAAAACCGATATAAAAATTAAAAATTTCATGATTTAATTTAATCAAATGATAGGATTTAAGATATTATTTCACATATATTTGTTTAATAATGTGAAAGTTTTACATTTATTTGTTTCACCATATGAATATTTTTTATGAAAATTTTTCATTCCACTAGGTGAATCAATTTTTGTTTCACATGTGATTATTTAATAAGGTGAACATAAACATAACTGAAACAATATCTTAAATTATATGTTTTGATGGAAAAAATCATGTAAAAAAATATTTTTATATCGGCTTCACGAGTTTGTAACATTTTTGTGGTTTTCATTTGATTATCGCCTTATATACATACATATATATATATAGGCGAGTTCATTCGAGGACGGTAACTATTTACGAGAATGCGAGGACAATCCTCAGCCAATCATTTTGCACATGAATTTTTTTTCATGTACAGAATCATATGTGATTTTGTACTAGCATAACAAATGATACGTGCGACTTTTGCCGCAAGAAAAGTCTCGGCTAATCATATATGATTTTATACATGAAAAAATTCATGTACAAAAATGATTGGTTGAGAATTGTCCTCGCATTCACGTAAATTGTTACCGTACTCGCATGAACCTATATATATATATATATATATATGTGTGTGTATGCACGCACGCGCGCACGCACATATGTGTGTGGATTCAAACAAGAATGAATGATATTTATAAAAATAAAAGAAATTTTTTCTCAACCACTTAATTTTATTAAAAAAATTAAAAAAATAAGATATCTCAAAATAATAATGAAAGACATTTTTGTCCAAAATTACTTTTACTATCAACCACTCATTTTCTTTTAAAATATTTTTTTACCGAATTAGCTTATTTAAGATTTTTTTTACAATTTTTCATCAAAAAATCACATTTGACATTCACAATTAATCGACATTTTTTCCCAAAAAATTCGATAATTTTCATTAAAAATATCATATGTAATATTGATAATAGTAAATTTAAGTCGAAAAGAAACATAAGTTATCCACAATATCATATTTGATATATGTGAATTATGAATAGCGTGTTAAATCACATTTGATCTTATACATATTAAATGTATTTTGTTTCAAGTCACATATGATTATGTTTCCATTTTTTTCTTTTTATTAAAGTTTAATTCCAATCGATGTTTTCACGATTTAAATCATATGTGATTAAGAACGTTTTTAGAAAAACAAAAAAGTCAATTAATTATGAATCACATGTGATTCAAATTAAAATTGCAATTTTGATGAAAATTGTAATTTTGACGAAAATTATAATTTTTTATATATATTTCATGCTTTAAATCATATGTTATTAAAAACATTTTAAAAAAAAGTCAATTAATTGTGAATCACATGTGATTTAAATTAAAGTTATAATTTTGACAAAAATTGTAATATATATATATATATGTATATATATATATTACTTTAACTAAAAGATAAATTATATAAATACAAATTAAATTATGCTTATTTTAATAACTTTAATAGAAGATAATGTTTTTAAACAAAAAACTAAATCACAAAAATGGTAAAAAAAGAAATCTTAAATAAATGCTTTAAATAACTTTTATATAATTAAATGACTTTTATGTTATTATTTATTCATATTTGGAATTTTTTATTTTAGGCAATATTCAATGAATTGTGTGGTTTATATTCACTCTCTTATTTTCTTATTTAGGTATCTCTCGTATGAACATACCTTGAGGAGGGATAATGCGAGAACATCTTATGTTTAAATAAACAAATGAATGGTTTTTAAACCGTAAATTTTGTAAAATCAATTGATATTATATTGGATGACATTGAAATAATTAATGGATGCTGAAATATACTTTCCACCAAGGATAAGTTCTTTTACGGGTAAAATTGGTAGGACTCAATAGTTATAATATAGTATTCTAATATATTATTATTTTATAATATATTATAAATATACAAATTTTGTAAAATAATTGATAATATATTAGAATGTTATATTATATTATTATTATATTATAACTATATCATATATGATTTTAAATTTGCATTTACATTCATATTTGAACAAAATCACTTATGAATTTACATTAACATTTGTACAAAATAATTTGATTTTCTTGACATATACTTGACATTGTAATCATGTGTAAATATCATTTGTACAAAATGATATATGATTTTACATTTATATTTGTACAGAATTACATTTGATTTTACATTAATATTTGTACAGAATCATATATGATACATAAATCATATGTGATTTTGTTGACATAATTGACATTGTAATCATGTGTTATTTTTACACGATTTGAAAAAGTAAACATTCATAGTCATAAACATTTCTCGTTTAAAAAATTTTACCTTCAATTTTTCAACATATTTTTAAAAATAATAAACTTTTTTAATTTTTTAAGTTTTAAAAATAATAAACTTTTCTTTAAATACATTTCATATTTCAATTTTTAAAAATAATAAACTTTCAATTTTCTAAAATCATATATGCTACTGAGTTTGGTTTCTTATATTTATTTAAAGATATTTCATATTTCATATTTATCTTGATATTGTATTTATTTAAATATATTTAATATTTAAATAGTTAAAAATTAATCAAGATCATATATTATACAATCTAATGGAAATTATGAATAGTAACATTCATAAAGTACTATTTTGGCCATAGTACCCTTAAAATAATTAGATTATTATTAATTAATTTTCTAATTTTTTAAAATATATATGTGGCTAGGAAATTGTTCTTTTGTTTATTTAAACTCAAAAAGTTCTCACTTGAACCTCCCTCTATATATATATAGGGTTAATTTCTGTTACAAACCACGTCAATTCGTACAAACCGTACAAACCGCATGCAACCAATATTTTTTTTTTTAATTTTTTCACTTTTTCTAAATTATTAGGGTTGATTAGTCAATAATATATGAAAAAATTTCATCAACAATACATGAAGGTTGGTGAATCAAAAATATGTGAAATAAGATTCATTAGAGTTTCATGAATCAATTCATTTTCATGTAAAAAGAAAAATAATTTCATTAAAAAAAGAATTATGTGAAACAAATTCATCATATTAAAAACTTTCATGAAAAAAAATTATTCAAAAGAACAATGAAACACGCGGTTTGTACGAATTGACGTGGTTTGTATTTGAAATCTCCCCTATATATATATATATATTATAGGGGCCTAATCAAATAAGAACTTGAAAGCTTGTGATAACCATAAAATACAATGTGAACCAATTATTTTAGATAATTAAAGATATTTCTTAAATAAGGTAAAGAGAGTACTTCAGTAAAAAAAAATATTACAAATCACCAAAAAATTTAATTAATTTCTTTAAAAGCAAAATTTTAACTAATTTTAATTACCTAATATATTATTTCCATCACTTAAACATACATCTATTTATGTTTTTTTGTTATTATCGTTAACTTAAAAAGTTTTCCACAGTGTCTGATTGTCTAATATGTGGTCTGATATGTGTATATATATTAAATTATTAATATATTATTAATAATTATAGGTCTGATTGTTTGATATGTTAGATACTTTTTAAGTAAAAATTAGGGTTTGTTATGCGTTTTTTAAGACACGATCGAGTCGAGTCGAGTCGAGCTCGAAAGTGTCGATACCTGTCTCGAGCTCGAACTCGAGCTTGAAAATTTAGGCTCGACTAAGTTTGAGTCGAGTATCGAGCTGCGAGTTTGAGAGTCGAGTCGAGCTCGAGCTTGGCACTGTGTCGGCTCGACTCGGATCGATTACACCCCTAATCACAATACCCATTTACAATTCTTCGTTACTTTATAGAGGGTATCACAGTATGTAATGTTCATAAGGTGTTCGTCGGAATAAGATTCACTGGAGAGAGGAGGGATGCGTGAGAAGAGATGAGAGATAAGATTTCTAAAATACCTAAATTGCTCTTTAGTTAAATTTTAAGTTAATATTACCAAAATTATTAATTTCCTGATTTATTATTTGATTTGTGGTTGAGATTGGATCTCACAATTATCACAAATTACTGGGTTCTCTTTTGAATGACCTCCTATATATCTATATCTAGGCTCAGGTTTAGGAAAACCTGAATTTTTTTTCAAAAACACCCTGGGTGCCCTCTATCTAGACGGTATGCACAAATGTATACCGGTAATCTGTAATATGCACATATGCATAGAAAAAAAACAGCTTCAATCACTTGTATGCATTTGTGCATACCGTCTATTCACAAGTGCATATTGTCCACATGGAGTATTCCAAAAGTGTTCTTTAGTTTTTTTGAAGTTTTCCCCTCAACCTTCTTTCTCTCTCTCTCTCTCTCTCTCTCTCTCTCTCTCTCTATCTATATATATATAAACACACACTATATATATATAGGGGCGGGTTCAGATGAGAATTCAAATTTGGTTGTGAACGTAAGGACAAATTAGAGCACGACACGTGTCATATTTAGACTGATTTTACAATCATTGTCCGATTTAGGTTGCCCAGTTAGGTGTCAAACAGGCCCCATCATTGTCCTACGAACTTTAAGGTGTGTGGCTACAATTAGTTTTGATAAGCTTATTGAAGTAGAACCAATTAAAAGGCCATACGAAACAAGCATTTCACGTGTGAATTGTTCATATAAAGCCATAGGCAATTGGAAGTACTATTAATAATGACTAAGACGTAACGTTACCACGATTACAAAAAAACGTTTTACATGTTGAACACATGAAGTGGGACCTTTTTAGTCCAATAAAAAAATTAGGGTTATTCTTTTATGAAAATAGAACAATATAGCCAATCTTCCCTTTTAAATTCATTTTTAGCCACTTTTTAAAACGAATTCCCTACCTAGCTAAAGTTAACATAAATGCCTTACATCTTCAAAATTAAAAAATACTTTACCCAAATATGTAACCCATTTGCGTAAGAACCCATATGGCATGTTGAGTCATCTTCGCACCTTCCACGTGGTCTAGCCTATGTAAGAGATGTTGGCTTGGGTAGCCACTTGTATTACGCAAATTTGCGTAAACTATTTTTTAAAATCGTACAACTATTGCATTTTCTGGCAGTAGTGAATTATATATGTGTTCAATTCGAGTAGAAAATAATTGCACAAGGATACAATTTGCAGCATACAGGTACGTGACAAGGATAAGGACGAATGAAATGCAACACTTTAAAAATGTGTTTTGTCGTCCTTGGTTGTGCGATATGTATTGTTTTAAGAGTTTGACATTACAATCATATATATATATTTTTTATTTTTATGTAAAGAACGTAATTGTTTGTAGATTCAAGAAGTGTGTGCCCACAACCAAGAAACACGTTTTTACTGGCGTCCGTCCTGAGCATCATCCATCGTTCCATCAAAGAACCTTTCTCATACGCACCTTTCTATTCACAATCAACATAACATTCGTTGCACATACACCTTTTCTTTCTATTCACAATCAACATAACATTCATTGCACATACACCTTTTCAATCTATTCACAATAACGCATAAACAAACCACATAAATACACATACATATATATATATGTATATATAATAAATAATACATATCATGCATCTCATAAAGTATGTAAAAATTAGGGTATCTACGGGTTAG
This sequence comes from Silybum marianum, assembly GCA_036898165.1. NCBI lineage: Eukaryota > Viridiplantae > Streptophyta > Magnoliopsida > Asterales > Asteraceae > Silybum > Silybum marianum. The sequence continues at coordinate 688,753 of CM072531.1, read as the reverse complement.
GTTGGGCCGGTTACGACATTTTTACAACCCAACCCAATTATGACGGTTTGAAAAATTCTCAACCCAATCCAACTCATTCAAAAGTATAACCCATACCAACCCGACCTTTGCGGGTGAAGACGGGTTGGATTGGGTTGACGAGTTAGTAGTCACATAAACTTGATGAATGAAATAATTCATAAGACTTAAGTTTATAGTACCAAACTATAAAGCGTCATCTCTGAAAAGGTTACAATAGGTTTATAGGACGTTTTTGGGCTTTTCAACAAGCTTTTTAGTACGCTTTTTAAATAAAGTGTCATATCAGTTATTTTATAGAAACATTTTGAGAAGTGTCCTATAAACACATTTATTGATAAGACCTTGTGTTCATATGACATTTTTTCAAGTAGTGTCGTATAAAATAATTAATACAACACTTTATTTTAAAAGCATCATAAAAATTTGTTAACACGTCCAAAAAAATCTTATAAACCTATTGTAACTCTTTTAGATCAAACACTTTTTTGCTTCATCCTACAAAGTATCATATTAGGACGCTTAGACATTTTAAGCATTCTATAAAACCTAATGTTGTTGTAGTGAAATGCTGTAACTAAGCATTTTCTTTCCACCAAAGTACATCAAATGAGAGAGTCTTTGGATTGATAGATTCGTTAACCAAATATCTATCAGTATCATTCAACAATCAATCTTGAAAGGCATAACCCAATTTTAACAATCTTAATTGACGGTTTGACGGTTTGGCGGTTTAGCGGGTTGACGGTTTAGTGGGTTGGGTTTAATTGGGTTGTTAGCAGGTTGGTTTGGGTGGATTTCACAGGTTGACGGTTTTTGTACACCCCTAGTAAAAATCCATGTATTCACTTTAAGTTTTTAAAGTTTTCACTAAGATCTTTAAAGATTTGATGCCAAAGAAGTGATCCCTACAACAAGGTGAGTCCAACAATGTTATAATCTTGTATTATGATCCAACAAAATAATAGGGAAGATGGTGTTAAAGATGTTATTTTATAGGGAAGATGGACCTTTTCTTGAACTCGCCTTCCCGTAAGCTTCTAAGTTATACCTTTTTATTTTCCTTTTCTACAAAGTGTTGAGAGTGGGGTGACACTTGGTGTCCCCACTTGCTTACTCACTAATACTCATCAATTGCACTAAAGCACCTATGCTTTTCGGCTTTGTGTCTCATATTTGGGTGTTTTTAAATAAATTGATGTCTTTCAAAAAACATTAATGTATGTTCTACCATCGAAGGAGCATTGAGTTTTTATGATATCTCCCACATGATGATTTATATTTTTGAAATACCTTTATGATAATCGGTCAAACGAAAAACTTGAGAATCGTACCAAAATGAGTTGAATACCAAATCAACAACTCGCTCACAAGTGTACTTTAATAGAAGCACCAAACCACATTCTTCCAGTATCCAACAATCTAAAGCATCCACAAGATCAATGAATTCAACAACAGTAATCTATAACAAGGTCAAACTATTCAAAAGAAGAAAGATGATGAACATATTTATTAGACCTCAGTTTTGATAAAGTATGAATCATAATCAAGTAACTACATGCGCATCTAATGACGTGGCAAGCACACCCTCCGTGTGTATCTCAGTTTGTTACTTCCCTGCTTACGTGTCTTATTGTAATAGGCCAGGTAGTTGACTTTCAAAGATGTAATTGTATAAATAACCCAATCTTAGTTTGTAATAGCATCGATTGAAAATACGAAAGAGAGAGCTATTGAATTGTGTACACTATTGTTTATCATATAAACTCAATTCAATATCAATTATGATTGTTCTTCATATTTGTTCTTACTAATCTTACTGTTAATCATAGATCTACTTTCTTCCGCTCATATTTACATATTTGATCTATTAATTACTTGCTAGAAAGGGATCTGGGTTCCAACAATTGGTATCAGAGCCTGATAATCAATCTATTGATTATTAGATCTCTTCCATTTGGAGAAATCCCTTTTCTATTGACAGTATTTTTCGATTTTAAGCTCCTGTTCTTCACTCTACCCTGTTTTACGAGATTTTGTTAAATTCATTACAAATTTCTCTAAATCTGTGGTAATTTCTGCTTAAATATGAGATTAGTAAGTATTCAGTCTCATTTCGATCATTTTGAAATTAATTTGATTCAAATTTCAACAAATCTTCGGTAATTTTCAAAATCTCTGTTTCTGGTAATATGGTCAATTCTAATCTGAACGCTGTATACACCTCTGGTTCTCTGACTAAACCTCCTACCCTAATACATGATGAATATCCACAATGGAAGATCCGGATGATCAACTTCTTTGAAGGATTGGACGTTGATCTGTATCCTATTGTTCAAAATGGTCCGTTCATTCCAATGACAACTATACCTAGGGTTCCTGCTACAGCTGTTACTGATGAGGTCCCTGCTAGGAGTATTCCAAAATCACGGGATAATTGGACGGATCCAGAGAAGGCAAAGGTTGAATTGTCCAGAAAAGCAAAAATTCTCTTAATCATGGCAATTCCGAACGGTATATTGCAATCTCTGGATTCCTGTGATAGTGCCAAGAAGTTATGGGATCAATTGGAAAACATTCTGGAAGGTGGTGCAAAAATGAAGAAAAACAGAAGAGCCCAAGCTCTAAATGAATACAACAGTTTCCAGGCCATTCCTGAAGAATCTGTGGAACAGACTTTTCATAGATTTAACACTCTGATAAATCTATGTAAAAGATGTGACATCATCAGATCCAAAGAAGACAATAATGTCTTATTTCTCAAAAGATTAAACCCTGAATGGTCAAATCTCTCTATGTCTTTGCAAGCAAATCAGGATCTAGAATAATGTCTCTACATGATGTTTTTGGCACACTTCAACCCCATGAGAAAGAGGTTGTTCAGAAGAAAACCACTATCGGTGGACCTCTGGCTTTAATTTCTGAGTCCAGGGGATCAGTCAGAAGGAGTAAGGATGTTGAGAAGAAAGGGAAAAGCAAGGCTCTCATGTCAGAAGAAATCCCAGAAGATGATTCTGACTCTGATGACGATATCAAAGCTTTTGCTGATTTATTGGCACTTATTACCAAACAATTCACGAAAATGTTTGGTAATAGATCTTTCCAAGGAAGCAAAAGGATTGATCGCCCTGTTCCCAATTATGCACCTCGTCAAGAGATACAGAGATCTGAGAAAACAGAGGCAGAGAAGAAGGAGAAGAGTTGAAGAGAAAGAAGGATGTGTGCTATCAATGTGGCAAGCCAGGGCACTATTCAAAGAATTACAGAGGACCTCTGAACAAAAACAATATGTACTACAAGAATAAATACAAGTACAATGTTGATGAAAGAGCTTACTTTGCAGAAAAAGAAAACTGGCTAGGAAATGAGTCAAGTGGTGATGAAGCTATGTTATGCGGAATGGCCAAAACAAATGAATCAGAAGATCAGCCTTCTGAAACACCTGTATGTACTCTCTCTGACACATCTGAACTTGAAAACACCATTTTTGAAATATCAATTTTTTTTGAAGAACTTAAGCAAAAGCTTACAGTTGAAAAGAAACTGAGGAAACAAACTGAAAAAACTCTCTCTGAAACTCAAAGAGAGAGAGAGATTTATAAAAGAGAAATGGATCTTCTAACTAAAGAAAAATTGGAACTCAATGTTGAAAATAAGAAGATTTCCAAAAATTTTAAAAATACAGAAGCTAAGTTCAAAGAAGAGAAATTTAACTTAAACAAACTTTTGGAAAACAAAGAAAAGGAGATTAGTGCTAAGGAAAGTGACAGATTAAATTCTATTGCTCTTAAAAACTATTTTTAGAAGGAAAGAGAATTTTTACATATCGAACTCCAAAAGACAAAACTACAGATCAAAACATATCTGGATGCTCAGAAAGTTCATGATAAGTAGGGAGATCTGGACTTGGTTTCGAGGATCTGGATCTCTACACATGTGATACAAGATCAACTCTGAAATCTGTTTTCTGTCTAGGACAAGAACAGAAGACTGTGTTTCCTGTATTATATGAACCATACATTTTTAAAAGACCAAAACTTGAAAATGGTTGTTGTCAGCGAAAACTCAAATTCAAAAACATCGAATATTTGTTTGGAAAAACAAGTGTTGATCTGAACAAAATTCAGAAGAAAGGCGACATTTTCAAATTTGGATCAAACGTTCATATGAGTTTAAATCCAAAGGCGGATGTATTTATTCCTTTACAAGCAGAAGAAGAGCTACGTCTAAGCTTCGAAAAAGATATTCTATCCACTCTGGAAAAATGCTTTGAACTTGAAAATGTTCAGAAATTCTCTTCAGAAAACAATCCAGAGATAGTTCCTTGTTCTTTTGTAGACCTTAATCCTTCTGAATCTCAAGACTGTTTTGACACTATTTGATACCCTTGGGAAAATGATGATCAAAGTGATGATTTCTTTAACTCAGAAAAATATCTCTCAACTTTAGAAAATCAACTACCTTCTGAGTATAAAAAGGTCCCAGAAGTAACTAAGACTACGGAAGTTCCTTTCTTATTTACTAATGAACCTCTGGAAATCAGAGCCTCTGGTCCGAATATCAAAAGACATCCAAGTGGAATACCAACTTTTTTGTTCCTCCAACAGGACAGAGAAAACCTGTGTCAATTCATCCAGATTTTATTGGAATGTTTGTAAGTTTGGCACTTTATCTGTCATCTAATCATATGCCTGCATGGTTTTACTCTTAACTTAATTATTTGGTATAAATTCGAGTTTCTGTATTATATGGTCTGCAATGGGAACTCTGTTATCAAAATCAGCCTTTGGGTAGCACATGTTGTGTGGTCTTACAATTGCATATTGAAACCTACGTATCATCTTAATCCATGTTATTTGTTCTTGAAACCTACATATCATCATAATCCATGTTATTTGTGTTTTGGCCATCACACAAAGTCCAAAATCAGGCATATGTGAACGTAAGCAAATACTTGGTTTTGTTGTTGTTTAGTCATTTGTTTTTGTAGCGTGATTATCTTTGTGACCAATATTGAAGAAGGTTAGGGCTGAATGTTTTTTCTTATGAACTGAAAGTGATGCTGAAGGGATTTAGGAAAACTTAGCTAAATCTATAAAATTTTCAATTGAATGGCAGCTGTGGAATTAGAAGATTGAGCATCAGTATTCAGTAGTTGTTGAATCTGGTGTCAGTGGCATAAATGAGGATAAGACACTGCCTTGGTTTGTATATGGTTTAGTGATGGTTAAAGTGCTTCAGTGCCTGGTTTGTTTATATGGTGTATGTTGTAGCTAAAGGCATCAGTGATGAAATGAAACAAGGTGGTGTGAAATGTTGGATCGTGCCACCATTAATATTGATATGGATGAAGTCACATAACCATCCTCAACAATCTTTTCCGACGATCTCTTCCCCCGACTACATTTTTTCGGGCGATAATTTTCTCCACCTACTAAATTAAGTTAATTAATTTATTCATGAATGGCGAAAGTGTATTCATGAATGGTGAAAGTGTATTCACGAATGACGAATGTGTATTCATTAATGGTGAAGGTCGTTGGAAAAAGCGCCAGAGAAGACGAAGTCGTCGGAAAGTGTAGTCACGAATGGTGAAAGTGTATTCATCAGCATAAAATTATTAAATATTAATTCCATATTAATTGCTACTTACTATATATAACGATTATATTAAATAATAATTAAAATTGATTAAATTGTAAAATGACAATGATACCCTTAATAAATTAATAAACTATTAAAACATTAATATCCACATGGCGATTTCCTATTGGTTCATTCCGAGTTTGCAAGTTTGCAAAATTCCAATAGTTTGCAATAGATACCGCCCCTATATATATATATATATATAGGGGAGGGATCATATCATACAAGAACACCCCTCTTTAAAGAATAAAACAACACTTTGTGGACCACATATGATGTGGATCCCACACATTAAAAAATTATATACAATTCAATGGGGCCCACCATTGAATCATATATGATTTTTTAATGTGTGGGACCCACATCATATGTGGTCCACAATGTGTTCCTTTATTCATTTAAATTTACAAAGTTCTCATTTGAACCTCTCTCCTCTCTCTCTCTCTCTCTCTCTATATATATATATATATATATATATATATATATAGGGAGGGTTGGGTTGGGTTCACGTGAGATCATGTTGTTTTCGTGAGATACATGAAACCACATTTTTACACTTGAAACTTCACAGAAAAAACACTGTGAATATTATCTTCTCAATGTTTTGTTGTGAAGTTTCAAGTGTGAAAAAGTGGTCTCACGAAACCAGGCTGGTCTCACATGATCCCAAGTCTATATAGAGAAGGAATCAAATGCAAACCTCCTCATTTGTATAAACCGTGCAAACCTCATTCAACAAATCATAATTTTTTTTCATTATTTATTTTAATTATGACGTTGATTAGTCATTTTTATTGTGTGTGTGTGTGTGTGTGGGGGGGGGGGGGTTAGTTGTGGACATTATTACATTGATTTTAGAAAACAAATTTCATCAACATGAGAAATAAATGAAACGGTTTCATTTTTACATAGAAATAAAAATATATATCACAATTTCATAAAGAAAACAATTATATGGAATAATTTCATAATATGAAATTTTGATAAAATCAAACAATATAATCTATAATAACCCTTGTCTGGTTTTAGTTAAAAAAATTCATAAGTTGGGGTGTTAGGTGTAAACTCCCTTCTTCTACAGGGACTAGTTGTGTAAATAAATGATTAAAGTGAGTAAACCCTTGTTGTTCTCCTCATTTGGCATTGGAACGGTTTTTGGAGAGGGCTTAGAGGGGATAACATCTTGGAGAAGAAGAAAAGAGTTCTCAACAAGTTTTGGAAGAGATTGGAAGAAAGCTTAAGGAATCTTCATCTCTAAGGTATAACTTCTATTCTCAATAGTTTGTATCATCCATTAATGAAGTGTTGGTTGGGTTTTGGAATTGTGTTTTGTTAGGTGTGAAATTATTGTATCTTAGATGATAACTATTGAAGACATGAAGGACCAAAAGTGCAAAGTCAACAAAGTCATTAATTAGGAAGGTTTAATATAAGGAAAGAATAATTATCTTGTAAATGACAATTGTATAATGCCTAAAACACTTACCTTCCTTATATAGATTAATGGTTTAATATAAATAGGAGTCTTAGGCTATTCATTAACGTGTGTGTGAGATTAGAATTCGTTAGAGAGCTTATTGTTAGATCATGAGAGAGCTTAATAGATAATATTCATTGTAATCTGTTTAAGTGGGATATTCGACATAGTGAAATCATTCGACGTATATTCAACGTGTTCTTCGTGTTCTTGCATACATACGGTTACCTGATTATCTGGGATCCACAATTGGTATCAGAGCCAATCGATCTGAGTTTTGGCTGTTTTCTGAAGAAATCATCGCAAACAGAAGGTAAATTCTTGATTTTTGTTTCCTTAAATTTTTTCTCGATCCATATTTCATAAACTTTGTTTTTTGTCGATCCATACTTCTTTCGCTTAAATTTTTTGTCGATCCATACTTCTTTCGCTTAAATTTTTGTCGATCCATACCTCATGCGCTTAAATTTTTGTCGATCCATATTAAGTTAAACTTGATTTTTATTCGAATATTTTAATTTCTTTTAATTAAATTTATTCTAGTTTATTTTAGTTACTTTTGAAATTCTTTACATAAGAAAACTCAGGAACTAGTGACTCTTGCAGCTTTTCTTACAAAAGAATTCTCAAGTAAAAAATCATAAACTTTAGTAATTTTGGTTTTTGTTCTTCACTGAAAAATAAGAAACTCGAGAGCTTAGCTATTCTTGTCCATAAAAAGACTTGTTCTTTTTAGTCAAAAATGTTGGTTCTAGGGTTCTAATATTAGGCTAACAAAGATAGAAAAATATCTACTACTTATTGCTTTCAAGGCGAGTAATATCTATCCTTAAAGCAATTTCGCCCCCACCGTATGTGCTTTGGGATATGGCGAATCGCTTCTCAAGATACAACAAAGCAATGTATGTAGAACGATTACCAACACCGCACTCGTGGTGATAATCCCGGTTAAACTATTGAGTTTCAAGGATTTCAAGAAACCAAGAAGTTGTGTTTCTATAGCAACACAACCCTTAGCAATCTGGTATATATAAGGAAAGAGAAAACTTACAAATTTCGGTATCTTAAGTGGGTATTTATAGGCAAAAGTGACAACCCTTCGAATAGTTACGAATTGGTAGTTATGTGACAGTTGGCATCTTTCGCGACGCTTTGAACAGTCGCAACTGTTCATATAGACATCGCTGTCATTATTAGCGACGGTCTGTTGAAGCTTCGCACCTGTCCAACGCCACCCCTGATGTGAACCGTCGCATCAGTTCACAAAGAGGCATCTTTTGGATCCAACCGTCATATTTGAACGAACCATCGCAACCGGTGGAAACACCCTTTCATGAATCGTCGCGTATGTTCGTGACTAACTGTCACGAATGGCACCGGTTCATATCAAAAGGATAAAGGCGGCTACAAGCGGCTCGCGGTGATGCGTGCGAAGTGCAAAGTGCACCATCAACGTGCCACATGCGCACACGCGTAAGGGTGCGTTGCACCCTTGTGAAGCCACCACCATTTTCCAATATATTAAATTAATATATAGAAAAGGTTTCTCCTTATAAACCCATTTCCTTTTCACTCTTGCTCCTATGTGGGACAAGATGAAACCCACCAAAGTAGACTTTCTCTTTTCTTCTCCTAAGACCCAACCCAAAAGACAAACTTTATTTTATATTTTGAAAATCTACCCAACAAAAAACCCTTTGTTCTTGTTTTCTGCTTTATCAGTTAAGAAATTCAGATTAGATATCCTTGAATTTTTATCGAGTCCTTATCAATCGACAAAATTTATTATCGAGTCAACAGTGATCGATATAAATTTTTATCGATCTGTTTTTTTATCCAAAGAAATCTTTTTTTGTCGAGCCTTTATCAATCGATAAGCTTTAGTTATCGAGTCTTTTCTGATCGATAACTTCTGCTTATCGACTCAATTTGTTCAAAGAAAGTTTTATCGAGTCCCCTTCACCCGACAAAAGTTGTTATCGAGCCCTAATCACCCGACAAGATCACTTGTCGACCCAGTCTAACCCGATAAAAATTCTTGTCGGCCTTTCATATATCGAGAAAACCTTCTGTATTCCGAAAAAAACTCAGAAAATTTCCAAAACTCACCGATCGAGATCACTTTATCAGGTAATCTGTTCTTATATTTTTTTAGCGCTGGAGTGTTTAAAAAGTTTAAATCAAGATGTCTACTGACCTATTAGATCCAGAATCCCTTGAATATCAATACTATATGGGTTGGATAGAAACGGATAAAATGCTTACTGATTTAAAAGGGAAATATGTAAGTTTAGAAAAAGAAAATAGAAAGTTGAAAGAAAAGATTTTAGAGTCTAATAAGAAATTTGATTCCAAAAATAAAATATCTGATTTAGAAAAGAAACTTGAGAAAGAAAGAATGTTCAATTCTAATGAGAAACACAAGTTTGAAATTGAGCGAAAAGATTTTGAAAGCAAAATTAAAACTTGTGAACTAACCATTCAAAAGCTTTCTAAACAAGTGTCAGATTTTGAACACATTGTGATTTTAGAAAGAAATTCATCTAAAACGAAAAGTCAGGAGTTTTCAAAACAAATTTCTGATCTTGAAAAACTTTTGAAAAATGAAAGAAATGGTTTTAAAATTGAGAAAACAAATTTAATCAAGAAATGTAGTTTGATCATTACTAAAAACAAAAATCTGGAAAAAGATTTTGAAACAGATAAACAAGCTTTTGAAAATAAAATTGACAAAATTTCAAAGAAATTTTCTGAATTATAATCAAATCTTGTGATTGAAAAGAACTTGAGATCTGAATTTAAAAATAAATATGATTTGATGTTGAAAGAAAGAGATGATTTATCATGCAAAATTAAAGAACTTGAAAGAAGAGCCATGCAAACTGAATTTGACAAAATATCCGAGGCTTCTACATGCAAAGTTTTTATTAGCAACTATTTGGATGACCAAATCAATATCTCTTCAAGAAGCTCTAAAAGTTCCGACGATGAATTAGACTATGTTGAGGAAATGCCTCGTTTTGACGAGTACATTGATTCCTTTTCAAATGAAAAATTCAAGGAACAGATAGATGATCTTGAAAAAGTGATTTTCATAATGATTCTAATTCTGCTTCAAGTTCGAAGATGACCCCTCTTTCTCCTGTCTGTAAGAATAACTTTTCTTCAAGTGTTAAATCAAATAGTTATTCTAACAGCTCCAAATCATATAGTTTTTCAATTTTTCGAACTCATAATTCTAATCAGTTTCAAAAATGATTTTTTTGCTAAATCCGATAATTTCAAGAAGTTTAAAATGGTTTGGAGAAAGAAATCAACTACAGATGATAGTGTTAGAAACATGTCACATACATCAATCAGTTAATCAGTCTAAACGCCACAAATTTTTGTTGTTCTATTCGTGGAACAAATGATTTTTTCAGTCAAAGGTATACACATAAATGGTATGGTACTTATAGTATCCCCACTTCCCGATTTGTTGCATCTAAAGCTAACCTCCGAGGACCCAACAAAGCTTGGGTACCAAAATCTGTTAATCTGTTTTGTAGGTACGTCATGTATGGTCAAAATTCCGAATATTCACATCACATGACGATCTTTCAAAAGGTTTTGCTACATTTGAGGGGGAGTCCCACATTTTTACCATTTATTTAGCTTCATAGTATCTCAGCTATAGACCTGCTCTTAACCCGTTATTTTTTTTCATAATGACTTCTGAATACTTCAGTTCAGAACTTAGACTTTAATGTTTTAACTCTTTGTATGTTAGGAATTAGACGTTTCAATGGTCAGTCCAAAGCCAGAAGGACCTACCCATGAAACCCACCTCTAAGTTAGCTATATTTTGGAAGGGTATGACTAATATAAAATTGAGTGCTTGTGAGCTAAAAGAAAAATGTGAGAGTGTGACAAGACTTAAAAGAAAATATTTGGTCTTTACCAAACCTAAACAGTTATCCGGGTAGCCACATAATCTATTCATTCTCAATTCTTTGGAGATGAATATTGAAATAGACATGGACCCAATGTCGATAACTTGTGTCACCCCACACAACTACTCATGTATCTCACAAAAGATATTTTTTCATATATCATGGAGAATGAGCATATCTGCTATCTTTTTTTCACTCGAAAGATTAAGATATTGAAAAAAGAAGACACACCTCCAGTCTTCAAACTTCATATTTTGTGCACATTGAGTCTCTTGAGCCAAAAATATATATACAAATTTTTTTACACTTGCACGAGTCTTTGTGATTCACACTGCATATCTATGTATTTATGCCGGAACCGTTTGAGAAGTTAGTTTTACAACTTACTTCTGTGATAACTGGAAGTCCTATCACAAATTCATCATTGCCAACTCTGAAAATAGGCCACTTCAATTGAATTTATTTTGATTAAGTGATAACAGTTGCTTCACGTGCTTCTGTATGTTAGTTTTACACGCTTCAGTAGTTAACTATTTTTTTGTCTTTGGTTATTCATAATGATTCGATTCTCCTTATCATTCTGAGGGGGAGAGATTGTATATCAAAGAGACGACGACATGCTTATTTGGGAGAAATGCTGATTTGTTGAAGACTGATTTTGTCGAGTTTCCTTACTTGATTTTTGAAGAAAATGTGTTAAATCAAGAAGATTTTGTCGACTTCTGAAGATAAAGTTGAAGACTTATCAAGTGCTTAAAACCCGACATAAATTGCCATTGACTCATCTTGGCCCGAGATCTTTTTATATATATATTTTTTAAGCCACATCTGAGTTTATCGGAATGGTTGACCCAATAAAATTTTGAATAAAGGAAAATACCCTACGACTTCAAGGCTCCTTCGAATTTTCTTTTCATGCTAATATTAAGGGGGAGCTTCGGAGCTTACAAGAGATCATTTTCGTAGGGGGAACAAAAGAATCAAGAAGAAAGATTTGTTGACAAAAGTTTCATGATCTTCAAAAGAAGAGTGCTGATTCGCTGAATTGTAATCTCGAATACAAAGGGGGAGATTGTTAGGTCTGAAATTATTGTATCCGAGATGATAACTATTGAAGACATGAAGGACCAAATGTGCAAAGTCAACAAAGTCATTAATTAATAAGGTTTAATATAAGGAAAGGATAATTATCTTGTAAATGACAATTATATAATGCCTAAAACACTTACCTTCTTTATATAGATTAATGGTTTAATATAAATAGGAGTCTTAGGCTATTCATTAACGTGTGTGTGAGATTAGAATTCGTTAGAGAGCTTATTGTTAGATCATTGAGAGAGCTTAATAGATAATACTCATTATAATCTGTTTAAGTGAGATATTCGACATAGTAAAATCATTCGACGTATATTAAACGTGTTCTTCGTGTTCTTTCATACATACATACATACGGTTACCTGATTATCTGGGATCCACAGGTTTTCGATTCTGTGTCCTTGAATGAAAGGAATGTTTGTGTTTTGGTTGAAAAACATATTTGATAGATTCAATCAATGAATTCCATCTAGAAACCCTTCATTCATAGTGATTTCATTTGGTATTCAAGGGTTCTAAGTAATAGTTCATCATTTTGGGTTTTCTTGGTTTGATGGTGATGGGTTAATCCGTTCTTGATTGGGAATTGATGTTAGGTTTGGATGGCTTTTAATGTATTGGTAATCAGTTGGTTGGTTTCTAGACATTTAGATTCTTGGTTTGGACATTGGGATTGAATTTTTGAGCATTTCTCAGAGCTGTGCAAGAAAAGGGGCAAACCAGCGCCAAAACAGGGACTTACGCGGGAAGTCTCGCAGCCTGAAGTCGTGGCATAATCCGCGCAACTCACTGATTTGTGAGTTGTTCGATTTGGTCCGTTTTCTATTCAGAGCTTGTTGTGAGGCATGGTTTATGGGTTTGTCTTAAGAATATTAAGGGTTAGCTTTTAGGATGTTTTAGGTGGTTTAACACCATTTCTTTGACGTCCAATTCAGGTGTTCGGTTTGTGACTAAGTAGCCATTTCAGCGTTAAAGTGGCGTGTCGAATCGTCGGTGAGTTCCTTGACTTCAAACTATACTTTTGTCATTGGATTTCTAAATTACGCTGATTGTGGTATTTCCATCTTGGAAGCATGCTATGTTTTATGTTCAAATGGTTTATATGAAAATTGGATATCTGAATGGCTTATATATCATGATATACTTGGTTTATTGGATATGCACAATAGTAATAGTGTACCTTGAGATAGTGCAAATCTCTTGGGAGTTATATTCTGTGTAACTCGGGTATGTTTCAAGTGTACACTGGACGAACGCCTTCTTGGGCCATCTATTATATCGCATGTGGAATTGTGCAAAACACAAAGCTTAAGTCGCATGTGGAATTGTGTGACAAGTGACGGATTTCTACGAATATTATGCCTGATCCATCATTTGTTTACACGATTTTCGTATAAACGAACTTCTTACCGTGAACTTCTATATTTCTTGGTTCGAGTTTATAACTGCGATTTGTTTGGGAGTTCACTAAACTTTGTGGTCTAAAAACTAAAACCATTTTCAAGGAAGACCTTTGTTGAGAGCTCTTCCGAGGGAAAAGAGAAGCTTTGAGCCGTAGCGAGAGATGAGTTGAAGATAGAGCTTAATTGCTTTAGTTAAATAAATTATCATTTGTGGATGTGTTTACCCGCTGCAAAACCTTGAGATGTATTAGATATTAGACTTAATACTTTGTTGTTGGTTGATATATGAGTATTATTATCTTTTGATGATTTTTGAGTCTTTACATAATCGACGGATGAGGATGATTTGTATGGTTTGTATAAATGGTTGGTTTGCAAAATAAACCACCCTTATATGTGTGTATTTGTAATGATTTTTGTTTTAAATTACAGAGAATAAAATGATTGTTTCTTTCATATAATTTGTTAAATTTATTTCTTATCGTGCTTGCACTATTTTTTATTTGGGGGAAATAATTCGATTTTTAGTTTAAATATAAATATTAGTTATCTTTGTTGAATATCAAAGGGTTACAATGAGATATTCACATATTTAGCAAGTGTTCCAATTATCAGAATTACTAAGCCTCTCCAATGCATGGTTATAAGCAAAAAAAAATGAAGTGATTTGTAGAAATTATTATTGTGGAATTTTTTAGAGTAAATTACGTGATTAGTCCCTGTGGTTTACACAAAATCACATTGTGCGTCCCTAAATCAAAATAATTATGGATTTGGTCTCTGTGGTTTACATTTTCTAACGCCTTTGGTCCCTTGAACTTAACACCATTAGATGATTTTATTAAATAGGTTAATTGGAAGGGTACTTTAGCCATTTCATAACATTTTTGTTTTTCTATTAAAGTTATAGGACTAAGAATATAATTTTTAAATTTTAGGCCCACCTCTTACACTCTCATCTCTTTTCATAGTAATACTTACACACACACAACACACACAAAACCATATATATATACACACACACATAAACAAAACACAAGACTTCATCTTCTCTGTAATACCTTCTAATCAAAGCTTCCCTTAGTCTTCCCTTCAATCACCATCACACACCTCCACCAGCACCATTTGCAGATTCTTGATGGAGATAGAAGTAGAACACCTGTAACTTTAACAGCGGGTTTTGATCGATTTGCAAGTTTTGACTTTTTTTTGCCGGTTCTTTCGATCTAAAAAATTTTATAAGTTCTTTCGATCAAGATTTTTTGCAGGGTTATACCACCAATCAACATCAAAAACTCTTTCCTACCAACATCGATCAAGATTTTCCCACACCCTCTCCCTCTCTTTTCTTCACCATTTCGACTTTCAAAGTTTTTTTAGAGATTGATAATGGTGACTTTCGAAGGAACGCATTTTTGTTATGCTACTAATACTTGTACTTGCTCTGCTATTCTGCCCCATCCTGGCTTCCAAATATTTTTACGAATACGCTTTTTTGATATAGAAGTACGTTTCGACTTCCATCCCTGTCTCCGGTCCCCGGCATGGTCTCCGCCGGTGAACCATACACACAATACTTACTACCCACGCAACTGCAACTGCAACTTTCATATTTAAAATCTCCCATCAACATACATATATACATATACACAAATACATACTTAAATACAGACATATAAATAGAGCTAAACAATGGAGGAGGAGATGGAACTCGGGAGCTCGACCACGGTGGTGAAGGTTCCTTCATATGGTGGACGTAGGTTCACCGAGTTGGGTCTGCAACCTGGTCGGGGTGGAGAAAGTAGCCGCAACTATGGTTCATGTAGATAGGGTGGGGGAGTTGAAGATGTAGGTGGAGGATGATATGCCAGGTCATGTGGGTGTACATATATATTTGTATGTATATATTTAATAGAGTAAATTAGGCTCTTGGGTCCAAGTGGCTGTTATAAAAAATAGATTAAATATTTAAATTACACTTTTGGTCCCTGTTTTTTAAATAGAAAATAAAACATAAATTAAATGGATAAAATGACTAAAATACCCTTTAAACTAACTGAATTAAATACAGTGTTAGGACAAAGGGACCAAAGGCGTTAGAAAATGTAAACCACAAGGACCAAATCCATAATTATTTTGATTTAGGGATGCATAGTGTGATTTTGTGTAAACCACAGGGGCCAATCATGTAATTTACTCATTTTTTTATAAGAGTGAATTACACTCGTGGTCCTTATGGTATTTTTATATTTTGGATTTGGTCCCTAAAACAAACAATCTACACTGGTAGTCCCTAACTTTTAATTTTTATAACACTGATGGTACCTTGAGTTAACATCGTTAACTAGTTGTTGTTATGTATGTTCATGTGCCCCTTAAATGGGAGTCAAATCGGTCATTTTATAACTTTAAGAAATGATTTATGTTTAAATAATTGAATATTTCTTTCTCCTTAGCATCATCCACTTACATTCCTTTCAACCTTGACAACCCTTCAAAAGAGTTGATGCCCGAATCGTCTTCATCTTCTCTTCTGATTCTTCTTTCTCTCTAGTCTTCATCTTTTAATTCTTCTTCCCCAAACTATTTCAATCTTCATCTTTCCTAAATTATTTCAATCTTCATCTTCCCCAAATCATCTTTTAAAGTTTTTGTTTCCCAAAGATCACCAGACAGTCAACCTCCACAAAAAATCGAGCTTCACAACGACAGTGAAACCACCTTCTCATTGACAGCAATCGGCAACTGGTTTTTGAGTATAGCTTGAAGGCTGACTTGGTTTTCGAGTCAGGTTTTTGAAATCGACGAATTGTTTTCGAGTTTGGCTTTCGGTGGCACATTTTTGGTATTGTTCGATTTCTACACCCTCGTTGAGAGATTTAAGATTTTTATTTGGGCCAACAACTACAAATTTACTTCGGCGATTCAGATCAAGACACAAGGTTTTGACTTAAGATTCATCAGGAAGAGGTCATCAAGATTCAAGGCGTAGGTTTTTAACTTCTTTTGTCAAAGAAGTCACGGATCTGTTGTAGTTTGCATACACATCGAACTAGGGCTTTGATTTTTTAATTTAAAGATTGATTTATGGTTTTGATGATGGAATTGTATAACATTTGATTTTAGAGATTTATCAGATTTCAGATGTATGTATGTCTCGATTTATCATATTTCAATCATTTTCTGGGTTTGTATAACACCCTCAAATTTGGAAAGAGCAATTAATTTAAAATTTTCAATATTAAATCAATTGAAGGATAGATCCCTTCCCTTCCTATAAATCAATATTTAAAGTTCCTTAAATAAGAATTCTATATAAACCTCTGCAGAAGAAGGTCAAGTCTTATACTAAAACATAATCATGGTCGGGTGTTACTAAACCCAAAAGAGTCGCTATCTCTGAATGCGGAAAACGTCACCAAAAGCTAGATTTGTAACGTGTTACTCCCTAGCACTCAAGTCCACACGTGTTGCTAGTACCAACCCCAACAAGAACCTGATGCACGTGCAGACAAAGAAAAAGGTTAGACTTAACGCCTAGTGAGCTCAATAGTTTATAATATATTTGTAGTCGTTTGAAGTTGAAAGATTGCTTGATGAAATAATAATTGTTCAAATAGAATGACTTTATTATAAAAGCGGCATCTTTCCCAAATTCATTATTTCCATAACAAAAGTTTTAAATCAAGTACCGTAGAAATGAAAGCTTTAAAATACAAATACCCGTTCAAACACGAACTCTACACTTTTTACTCACTCAAAACATGAATTTGCTTAAATGCTCCAAATACCAAAATATGGACCAAGCCTCATTTTCTAAAATACCAAAATATGGTTAAGTTCCCATGATACGATTTTATAAATTGTGGATAATACTCCATACTCCAAATACGTCACCGGAAATAGAGATAAGACTCTATACCCAAACAACAACAACTTTCAGTGACGGGGGAGACCCGCTTGCATTAATATCAACCAAATTAGGTCTTTAGTTTAATGCGTACTTAGGCTCAACTATACTAAGTCTTTTGCTTACGGGTAACAAGTTCAACCACATTAGGTCTATACCTTGATATTTATAACCCAAACAAGTTCAACCAAATTAGATTTATACCTTGCTATATTGCTCTTGGAAGTACATGGACTTAAGGATAACGAGGGAGACCCGATATTGCATCAAGATCAACCAAATTATGTCTTTAGTTTGATGCGTAGTTAAGCTCAACTATACTAAGTCTTTTGCTTACAGGTAACAAGTTTAACCAAATTAGTTCTATACCTTGATATTTATAACCCAAACAACTCCAACCAAATTAAGTCTTTATCTTGATAATTATAAAACTCGACTTTTATGCTTATGGATTCATTACATTCTAGCCATAAAATTACACGACTCTAATTTAATGACCAATGCATCCAAAAAATGTAACATAATATATAATAATGTCATATTTGCATATAACTCCAAAATCTCGACATATAGTCGTTTAAATCGGACAATTGTCAATTAGAATCATTTTAGTCAAAATCGAGCAAAATTAGGGTTTATTTAATTGTGTCAAAATAAAGAAACTATGCTTTATTGTAAATATGGCAAGTATATGATGTCATTCTCCTTGTTTCCTTTTCTTATGTAACCCTTTCAATATAAATAGGAGCCTTAGGGTCATTCATTAGGAAGAGTCGAGAAATTAAGAGCTTAAGAGAGAATCGATATATTCAGTGTAATCAACTTTATAATACAAGTGAGATATCCGACTTCGGATCTTCATCATATTCGTGTGTTCTTCATGTTCTTTACTTAAATCATACGTACTTGATCATTAATCTGGGATCCACAATTGGTATCAGAGCCTCACGATCTGATTTTTGATCTAATTCTGGTTGAGTTCGAAAATTTAAAAAAAGGTACAAATCTCGATTTACTTTTCTGTCCAAAAACTTATCGATCCAAGCGTTCATAAGCCTAGATCGACAAGAATTTTTATCGCACCTTCATATTTCGATAAGTATTTTTTATCGCATCTGTTTATCTCGACAAGTTATTTTATCGCACCTTATATATCAACAAATTTTTTATCGCATCATACATATCGACAAAAAAAAATTCTCGAAATTCTTGTGTTTAAATTCTTCATAATTACTATTAGTTTAATCTGCGGTACTTTTGCTTCTCTTTTATTAGAAAACTCAAGAACGCTGACTCCTGCAGCTTTTCTGTTTTAAGGGTTCTCAAGTACACACCTTAAACTTTAATAATTCTTGTTTACTTTATTTTGATCTTTTTGGAGACTCGAGAACTTACATCTTCTCTTCCATAAAAAGACTTGTTCTTTTTTGTCGATAAAGGCTTCGTTTCTGCTCTTCAATTTTTCAAAGTAAAGACAAAACGGAATTTCGATAACCAGTCTTTCAATTTTTTATCGCGTCCTTTAGACCCGATAAGAGTTCTTGTCGACTCCATTAAACCTGATATAAAATCTTGTCAACTCCATTAAACCCGATATAAAATCTTGTCGACTTTCTTTTATCCGATATAAAATTTTGTCGATCATCTCTTACCCGATAAGTTTTCTTGTCGAGTTATCTTAACCCGACATAAATTCTTATCGCATCCTTTGGTATTGACAACCTTTTCTGTCAAATCGAGATTTTTTTAAGGAACTCTTAGAATTTTTTTCAAAACTCCTCAATCGAGATCACTCTGTCAAGTACAATGACTTCACGCGAAGCAATGTCCATCGGTTCGAACACAAAACCCTCAATTCTTTTTCAAGGCGAATACTCTCAATGAAAGGATAAGTTTCTAGACTTCGTTGAACACCATGATTATGCCGATGAAATCATGCGTTCCATTATACAAGGACCTCCACCCGTATTTTATCAAGACCTTCCTGCCATGCCCAATGCCACTCCTCCTCTTCCAGCCCGAAAAGGGATCAAGCCTAAGTCTGCCTATGATGATAATGAGAAGAGAATTACAAAAGGTCATCAACTCGCACGATCATACCTCCTTATGAGCATCCCAAATGAGATCTATATGAGCATTGACAACCATAAAAGAACAGCCAAAGAGATGTGGGAAGAAATTGAGAAATTCATGCTCGGCACAAAGATCGAGACTCAACTAAAGATCACCAATTGTATCTCATAATATGAAGAGTTCAAGGCAAAAGAGGGTGAAAGTCTTACAAATACTTACACTCGTTTTGTTCAATTAGTGAACGAGCTAAGTAAAAACGATATTCGTTATCAAAGATCGAGAACAACGTGAAGTTTGTTAGTCATCTTCAACCGGAATGGCGTCGCTTTGCCAATCAAATCAAACACAACGAATTTCTCACTGAACTCGATCTTCACGAAGTATACGAAACCCTACAACAAGACGAAAAGGAAGTATTAGAAGCTATGGAGGCAAACAACAAGATCAAAAAGCCTTCCGATCCAATTGCTCTAGTGGCAAAAGAAAGCTCGACTCCATCCCGAAACGCACCACAAGAAGTCTTTCCTGAATTAGAGAACGAAGAGTTCGACTATGATCCGGAGATCGCCTAGTTCCAATAACAATTGGTTGTACTTACAAAGGCATTTCAACAAAAGTTCTCTCGTCGATCAAATCCCAATCAACAACGATATGGTTCGGGACCAAAGAATCATGAGCGTAAAGCAATGTTCGAACCAAAACCAAGGAGAGAAGAACAACGTCCGCCAACTAAACCGGAAGACAAATTCAAAGGCAAAATGATTTTGTGCTACAACTGCGGAAAATCCGGCCATTACGCCCGTGAATGCAAGAAGCTAATAGTCAAAGACTCCAACTATTTTACTTACAAGTTGATGTTGGCTAAACAAAAGGAGGCCGAAAAAGTACTTATGGCGGAAGACGAATACTGGCTCAATCATGGTAACGAAGATGATGATACGAAAAACGAGATCCAAGCACATTTCAGTTTAATGGCTTATTCCGATCCGTCTGATGATTCCACTTCCAATGCTTCCGACTACACACCCGAGGTAAGCCATTCTGACTATGATAGTTTTGTTTCTCAAATGCAAGAATTACATTCTAAATTGAAAACCGAGAAACTTTTGGTTTCCAAATTAGAAGCATGTCTAGAAAATAATTGCAACCAACTTCTAATTATCTCATCCGAACTTGCTACTTCTCAAAGTATGTGCTGATCAGAAAAGAGAAAAGAAGAAGCAATTAAAGGCAAATGAAAGAGAAAATTTATTGAATGCGATAGAATTGATTGACGAACGCATTGTCTACCGCCAGACCCTTAGAAGATTCGAAGGCATGTTCGAGCACAAACGATGAAGACTTTTTGCCCCAAAGGGGGAGATTGTTAGGGTTTATTTAATTGTGTCAAAATAAGAAAACTATGCTTTATTGTAAATATGGCAAGTATATGATGTCATTCTCTCCTTGTTTCCTTTTCTTATGTAACCCTTTCAATATAAATAGGAGTCTTAGGGTCATTGTTTCCTTTTCTTATGTAACCCTTTCAATATAAATAGGAGCCTTAGGGTCATTCATTAGGAAGAGTCGAGAAATTAAGAGCTTATTAGAGAATCGATATATTCAGTGTAATCAACTTTATAATACAAATGAGATATCCGACTTCGGATCTTCATCATATTCGTGTGTTCTTCATGTGCTTTACTTAAATCATATGATCATTAATCTGGGATCCACACTCTATAACTCATCATGGGATTTACTCAAAATAGTGGTTGTGACAAATTATTTTCCAAATGAAAACATATTCATATATTTCCAAAGTGCCTCGAAATGTAATAACATGTAATTCCAACGTTTTATAAATCAAATACTCAAAAGATGCAAATACAACCAAATAATCTTCATTTAGATGGTAATGCACCCAAATGACTCACACTTATACTTCATTTATCAAAATATCTAAAAACTCAAGTATAAGCCTCATGAATGATTTATAAACTATTTTATGTCAAATATGCAAAACCTACCCAAATACTCAAACATTTGATAATAACAAATAAAACATATTAATACATCAAAATAGACATTTTTGGCATGTACACCTTGTAATGTTCATATGGTGTTCGTCGGAATAAGGTTCGCCAGAGATAGGAGGGATGCGTGAGAAGAGATGAGAGGTAAGATTTCTAAAATACCTAAATTGCTCTTTAGTTAAAGTTTAAGTTAATATTACAATATTATTAATTTCTTAATTTATTATTTGTTTTGTGGTTGAGATTGGATCTCACAATTTGGTTGTGAACGTAAGGACAAATGAGAGCGCGACACGTGTCATATTCAGATTGATTTTACAATCGATATCTTATTCAATAACTTTTAGGGAAAGAAGAGAAATAATAACATGCAAATATTTTGTCTGATTTAGGTGCCCAGTTAGGTGTCAAACTACGAACTTTAAGGTATATGGCTACAATTAGTTTTGATAAGCTTGTAAAAGTAGAACCAATTAAAAGGCCATATGAAACAAGCATTCCAGGTGTGAGTTGTTCATAAAAAGTCATAGGCAATTGGAAGTACTATTAAATATGACTATGATGTAAGAGCATTTTTAAGAGCATCTCCGTAATTTTCTCTAAAATAGAGAACTAAAACTAAAAATATCTAGAATATATTACATTCAACTACAAGAGCATCTCCATTTTGGAGATTACAAAATTTATTATATTATTAAAATAATCTATATTTTTAATAAAATATTATTTATTTTATCTAAATATTTAATTTCAAATTTTCTTATTAAAAAAAAATCAAATATGATTTAATGGGACCCACCAGTAAATCATATATGATTAAAATGGGGCCCACATCATATGTGGTCCACAAGGTGTCCCTTTGTTCCCTTAAAAATCAAAGGTTCTCATTTGAACATCTATATATATATATATTTATATGTAAGGGAGCGATCAAATGAGAACCACCCCTCATTGAAGGAACAAATGAACAATTTGTGGACCACATATGATGTGGGTCCCACATAATATGTGGTCCACAAGTGATCTTTTGTTCCTTTAAAAATGAAAAGTTCTCATTTGAACCTTCCTCTATATATATATACATATATAGAGGTTGGTTCATTTACAAACTAGACCAATCCTACAAACTCATACAAACCAAGTTAAAAATATTATTTTCATGATTTTTTTTATCAAATACTATGATTTAAGATGTTATTACATATATGTTTGTTTCGTAATGTAAAAGTTTCACATGTATTTGTTTTCATAAGTTCAAAGTTTCACATACATTTGTTTCATAATGTATTTTTTTCATGTATCTTTTTTACATTAATTTTTTTTCACAAGATGAAACAAACATATATGTAATAACATTTTAAATCATAGCATTTGATGAAAAAAAATCATGAAAAAATTATTTTTAACTTGGTTTGTACGAGTTTGTAGGATTGGTCTAATTTGTAAATGAACCACCATCTATATATATATATACACACACACACACACATAGGGAGAGGTTCAAATGAGAATTTTGCATATTTAAATGAACAAATGAATACCCTTAGGACCACATATGATGTGGGTGACACACAATAAAAAATCATATCTGATTCAATGATGGGTCCCATTGAATCAAATATGATTTTTTATTCTGTGGGGCCCACATCATATATGGTCCTAAAGGAGTTCCTTTGTTACTTTAAAGAGAGATGGTTCTCGTATGATCTCTCCCTATATATATATTAAATAGAATATAAAAATATAAATTACATATTTGGTCTTTGTGTTTTCAATATAATTAAAAAAAATAGTAAAATGACCAAAATACTCATCATGTGCCTTGCACATGGGGCTTTAACGGACAGAAATTTAATGGAGTCACTTTTAAGGACCCAATACGTCATGAAATTAAAAGCACGAGAATGCAAGCCATAGATATTTTATTTTAGAAACCCAATACGTTATGAAATTAAAACCACAAGGATGCAAGCCATAAATATTTCATTTTAGGGACCTAGACTGTTAAAACCAATAAACCCTAAGAACAAAGTAAGTAATTCACTCATAAAAATATAATTTACTTATTTTTATAATTTTTTTTAAATTATTTATAAATAATGAACTCTAATTCCATTTTAAATTATACAAACCAAACATAACAATAATTTCACAAATCCCTCCAAATCCTAAGTGAATGCTTATTTTATATCAGAAACATAAAAAAAAAATAACCACTTATTTTAAAATGTCAAAAAAGTACATACACCGATACACGTCTCCATTTTTCACATTCACCACATGAATTTGTCACACCCTTTACAGTGAAGGTATAATTTGGTATATAAAGATGAAAATAACAAGGAAGCAAAAATGCGAATAATTTTTCACTCTTACTAATCTAATTAACCTGAAATAAAAGTTTAGGCTTTTGAAAAACGAATCTATTATATTGTACTAGAAGGGTACTCACACAATGCAGCGCGATACATCTGGATTTTAGGTTTCATTTTAATTTTTGTCTCACACAATGCAGCGCGATACATCTGGATTTTAGGTTTCATTTTAATTTTTGTCTCTATCGATGTTCTAATGGTTTTACGTGGTTTTAAGAAAACGATTTTAATGTTTCATCTAAAAGTTCTATTTTTTATGTAATTTATTTAATTCAAATTTCTTTTATCATACTTTATTTTGGGTTTAATAACGAAGTAAGTTATTTTTGTTTTGATAATATAACTTTTGATAAAGACAATAATTAAACTTAATAATTATCTTAATTATATTTTAAACTTTTTATATTTAAAATTAGATGTTTATCTTGTATTTTATCATAATTATCTGTAGTTAGTTACACGAAATTCAAAAATACAGCTTTAATAAGTTGTACTTACGCATCATCTACTTGTAATCTTGAAAATTACGCATCATCTACTTGTAATCTTGAAAATTAAGTAAATAACATTAATTAGCAGTACCTAACGCTTAAAAAGTTGTTTTTAAGAGTTTTTGACCAAATGCTTTATAATATAGTTATAGACAATCTCAATTAAACATTTTTTTTACTAATTTATTATTACTGTTTGATATATACATCTAATCATATAATCTCAATTAAACATTTTTTTTATCAATTTATTATTACTGTTTGATATATACATCTAATCAAACATCCCTTACGTTTTTAAGGTTTTAGTTATTTGGGCTAACTAATTAATAACAAGAACACAACATCTACAGCAATGTTTTAAAACTCGGGTTAACCTAACGGGTCAAAAATGACCGGGTTAATGCCTATGACCGGCCCGTTTCAACCCGACCGTGTTTCTCAAAAACCCGATTAAACCGATGGTAAACTCGTTTCTCAAACCCGATTAACCCGTTTTTATATTAAAATTCATTTTTTTCAAATGTGTGTTATGTGTGTTTTTTAATGTATCTGGATTGATGTAAAACTTGTTGTTTGTGTATTTTTAATGTTGAAACTTGTAGAAATCAAATTATATATATATGTATATGTATGTATATGTATATATATGTATATGTATATATATGTATATGTATATATATGTATATGTATATATATGTATATGTATATATATGTATATGCATGAAAATGAAAAAAATACAAGGGATTAAGGGAATTATTAAAACCGCGTGAAAATGAAAAAAATACAAGGGATTAAGGGAATTATTGAAACCGGTTAACCCGATGGTTCAACCAGTTAACAGACACACGATCGAGTCTAAGAGCCTGCTGATTCAGTGCCCATCTGTTTCGCTTTCTCATAGCGGTCTTTGGCTGCTTTAATGGCTTCCATGGAGTTTTGTTGTGCAATTCCTCTATACTTTCCGATCTCTTCAAGAGATTCGTCTTTATCCTTCTCATTTAAACCCTTCTTCAGGTTCTTGTCTTCTGTTGGTGTTTTCTGAGCCTCCTCCTCCCTGCTTTGCATGGTTTCACTTTAATGGATCTTTTTCTATACGAGTTGCTATATAATTATAATTATGATTGAAAAGTATGATGGTGGATTTAAAAGAAAACATGATATTGGTTTTTGTAAGGTGGTGATCGATGAATGTTGGAGAAATTTAAAGACACGTGGAGGGCAAGGAGAAGAAGTGAAGAGTGATTCAGCATTTTAATGGTGGTTGAGGTGGTGAATTAATGGCCCATTAGGGTCACACGTAGATAAACTTAATCTTGGTTTTATTCCAACAAAAGACTGACTTTATCCACCACAGATCCGGGAAATACTAATGGTTTCCGTAAAATTTGATGTTTTCAATAAAATATCAACAGATTACACATGAATATCCTGAATAATCTATGTTTAATTTACCCACCAACAAATTAAAAATTCAAGTTTTGTGACGGTTTTATTGACGAATCACTCTTTAACAATCGATTTCCTAAGGAAATAATCGTAGGTGAAAGCTTTAGTTAGTAGTGTATCTCTATTTATCTATACTATATATAAAAGGAGGAAAGTTTAAATGTGAACTCATTTTTGGTTGTGAACGTGAAGACGAATCTCAGTCACTTATCCGGTCAATAAAGGCGGCTTTGACCTGGTTCCCCTCCTTTAATAATCTCCACCCTCCAATGAATCGAGTCAATCCTCCGTGATCGCGTCCACCATAACCGAAGATGTGTGGCTGAGATTCGTCCTCACGTTCACAACCAAAAATGAGTTCACATTTGAACCTAACCCATATAAAAGCTCTTAAACGGTTACTTCACACTTTTTAAGAGGTATAAGATATTAAGCTTGATGTATAAGACTCTAATGCATGTTATCCTCTATTTATTTAAAATAAAATTAATTTTAATTTTTAAGTTACATTTTAAGCCCTTAGATTTTGTTATTTAATTGATTTTATATCTTTTGCTTTTATAATTTTCATTTCACACCATTTTCATTTTACCATATAAAATTTTATATCAACTAAATTGTATTTAAAAAGATATTATATTTTATATTAAATTAAATTATATCATTATAATCGTCTCCTGAATACCTTCTAAATGAGCCCAATATCAGGTATTTTACGATTTATAAATATTATAAAAAATGATGAATATGTATTAACTTATTTTAATTTTAATTTTTAACTTACATTTTAGACCCTTAAATTTTGTTATTTAATTGATTTTATATCTCTTCCTATTATAATTTTCATTTCACACATTTTTATAACCAAGTTCTAACACAAGTTACAATATATTTTTTTCTCCATTTATGATCAATTTACTTAGGGGTCATTTACCAAACGTTTACCCGGATAAGCGTTTACCAAGTCATATTACCTTAACGAAAGAATACGATGAAAACCAAAAATGTATAACACATAATCGTATATTAACTAAGATATATAAAAAAATGTTTTTTTATATATGGTTATAATCATTTCTTCAATATCTTCAAAAAAAGACCAATATTAATATTTTTGAATTTAACAATAATATTAAAAATAATAAATGCATGCCGAGTTATTTTGAAAACTTAATTTAACATCTTATTTTTTCATTTTTAGGTTTTTATTTTGCATCTTTATCTATCTATATCTATACTACATTATAAAGAGTAATCATTATTTAGATTTTTAAGAGTAACAAATGTTTAAAATACTTGTTTTGTAAAAATAAATTGATAATGAAATTCAATTTTATTACAAATCCTACAAACCAAACATATTATTCCAAATCTTTCCACAAAATCAAAATTATTAAAAAAAACATTTCAAATGTGCTACTTTGTTTTTTTAAATTAGGATTGTCCTTGAGTTTTGTAAAAATAATAGATTTGATTTATATGTGTTACTTTGTTATAAGTTAACGTTGATGAAATACTATTAAATCCCGCTGCCTTATAGCGGGTACCTCTTCTAGTATTTAATTAATAACATTGAAGAATTTGATACTTATACTTTTTTATTTGATACCTTACTTTTGTTGCTATGTGTCAAGTTACTACGTTGATTTTTGTCACCCTTTTTACAGGTCATTTTTACTTTTGAGCTTGCCTGGACATAGTTTTTTAAATTTTATTTTTAATTATAAATTAAATGGATGGATCTTATCAACGTCCATAAATAATAAATGATAGATCGAACCTGATCGGGACAGCGGACCAAAAGCTATGGAAATTGGGTGAGTCTTTTGTCGAAATGTGCAAGGAACTACAAACTACTACGGAATGAATCTACTTTTAAAAGATAAATGACAAAATGTTAACGGTTCTAAAACCCTTGTTTTAAGCGTTTTATTTTAAAACCTTTTGTCCAGCCGATTTTATTGGCTTTTATAAATCGTCTTATTTGCGATTAAATCACACAAAAATAGAACAGATGATGAAAGAAAATTGTTGTTCGAGTTCTCGATGCACGACATGCATGTGCACGAGTACATAACTAAATAATATTAGGGGTCTTTTAATTACTAAAAACTTACATTGGTAAGTGTTTATCGGTTCAATTACGTTACTGGGTGAACATTTTATAAAGATCAAGAATCTTACCCAACAAGAAGAAAGACAAGGATCGGTAATCTTAATTTGTAAGCGGTTATATGTTCAATTATCTTATCGAGTGAACATAATAAAAGATCAAGAATATAAGGAAGAAAAGGATCGAGAGTTATATACCATCAATATATATATATATAACTTCATATCCCTGAATCAAATATTTCTTCGCTCTTCAAACTTTGGGGTAGAGATACTGAGGTAGTCGTGGCTTAGCGATGACTATAAGTGGGTTCGCTAAGCTTAGATCGTCATGCTTTTCGACAAGCTTCATGCTCGACTCATTATTTGTCGGCTCCCATGTGAACCCTTGAACCATTCTAGCCAACAACATTGTAGTTATGGTCGAACCCAACACCACTCCAGGACACCCACGTCTACCGGTGCTAAACGAGAGAATTCTTAGCTCATTGTCCGAAAGAACCACTTGCTTTCCTTCCACACCCAAATGTCGATTGGGATCAAACCGCATCGGATCCATCCACACATTTGGATTCCTTCCTAGCCCAAGTCGACTAAGCATAACATGACTACCCTTGGGTATGAAGTAACCAGCAATTGTAGTATCCTTCATCGAAACATGAGGTGGATTGAAAGGTGCAAAAGGATGTAGCCTAAAGGCTTCTTTGATGCATGCTTTTATGTAATTGAGTTTGGGGAGATCTCGCTCTTCGACAAGCCGATTAAGTCCTACCTCGTGGTCCAACTCCTTTATCGCTCTTTTAAGGATTATGGGTTCTTTGATCATCTCTGCCATCGCCCATTCTATTGCATTCGAGGGATTATCAATAGCGGCAAGCATTAGCTCCTATAATTAGGAAGAACAAATTAAAGAGAACTCCAACAAATAAAAAGTAATGCTAAAATAAATGACATACATTTGGTAAGAATGGAAGTTAATTATGGTGAGAAGCGTAGGAAGAAATCTCAACCCTTGGATCAATCCACCGAGATGCACATGATCAAATTTCTTCCAAAGTGTAATTCATGGATTGGCATGAGATTGAAATTGATCAAGGGGTTCAGATCTCTTATTACGTTTCTCACCTTACCTCTTCTTATATGATCGACATCTTGTTGCAAACAAAGATTATCGTAATCACTAAGAGTAGCATGTGAATCTACTATGATCTGAGCTTTGATCTCCTCTGGTGTAAGCTTAGGGTTTTCGTGTTTGATAAGAACGTCAAGCAAATCATCTTCTACCTTTCGAATTCCATCAGTCCACATTTTAATCCGTTCATCGATCAACGGATCTTGATACTTTCGAACACTTTGAATAGCAATCTTCATCATTTTTTCATGGCCATCGAAATCAGTCTTCCCTCTCAACCATGGGAAATAATCAGTGATGCAAAAGGCATAAACATATTTAAGGATGGTGAAAATACCCGTGACATGTTCGGTTTCTTCTTCACCCGACCCTCCATCTTCCATTCCTTCCCCAAACAATCTCGTACCGAAAACCATCCTCCTTATCAAGTTCCCATAGAATTGTTGGCTCACGCTTCGAATATTTATTAATCCTCCGCCCGTTCGATTATCTTGTTTCTCTATTTGATTGCATACGAACCTAAGCAAGTGATTCGCTTCTTCGTCTCGTTTGGGTTGGATCCATTCGTGCACTCGTGGAGCGAGAATATCGTGGGTTAGTATTCTTCTCATCTTCCTCCATTGATCACCAAAAGGCGACATAATGGTTGTTTGATAGCCATCGCTTATTAGAAAAGCGGACAAGATTTCAGGCCTTGAAGCAAAAACTATATCTTGTTTCTTTAGGAACTCACATGCTAGATTAGGGCAAGAGACTGCGATAACATGAGTCGAAGGTCCTAACCGAATGCAAATGATCGGGCTGTTGAACTGCACCATGAGCTCGTCGATCCAACGAAAAGTTGGTCGATTTAGGAGCATTTGTATGGTGCAACCGATGAATGGCAAAGGTGTTGGACCGGGTGGTAGTGGATTTGAAGATTTCTTGTTTAGAAACTTTGAAAACAATTTGATGATGATGATAATAATAGGAAGGATGGAGGAAGAAATTGTTGGTGATGATAATGAAGAAGGTAAAGGAGCTGACCATGAAGTTGGAAAGATATTGATGTAGGTTTTAAGTAGTGAAAGGAAGTCATTCATTAGATCAGTCTTCATTTCTAATATCACTTGTGAAATTTTTTTAGTTTATGTTTCAAGGATATTTATAGTGGGAAAAAGTAGCATTTTCTCCGTATAACATTTCCATCAATGAGTTATTTACAGGTCAATAGTTTTTTTTTCCATTTATAGTCTAAATATAAAATAAAATCATATCATTAAGTGAATGTCTCTTTCCTTTTATACACTTAACACATTAACTACTAAACATTTTGTATTTTATTACATAACAATTTATATGAATACTTTTTTATGGCCTTTTATAATAACTTGCTATTGAGATTTTTAACACGATTTATCATTGCGTATTGATCAACTAATTTTGCATCTTTATAATATTTTCAATAATAGTGATATGATTATTGAACATGTCGCTTGAGTTTTAAGATGTTAAATTGAAAGAATGATGTGAATATATATGGATAAAAAGATGCATTTGTGACAACGTATAAAGTTAATAAT
The DNA here is from genome assembly GCA_036898165.1 of Silybum marianum. Classification (NCBI taxonomy): domain Eukaryota; kingdom Viridiplantae; phylum Streptophyta; class Magnoliopsida; order Asterales; family Asteraceae; genus Silybum; species Silybum marianum. The sequence goes on along the minus strand of CM072531.1, from coordinate 658,062 downwards.
AATAATCTTATTTCTATGCGTAAGAGTTATTATAATAGTTAAAGAAAAGGGGATGCATTTGTGGCAAAATCATAAAGTTGATATTAATCTTATTTTTATGTGGCAAAAGTTACCATAATAACTTGCTATTGAGATTTTTAACACGATCTATCATTGCATATTGATCAACTGATTTTGTATCTTTATAATATTTTCAATAATAATGATATGATTATTGGACATGTTGCTTGAGTTTTAAGACGTTAAATTAAAAGAATGATGTGAGTATATATGGATAAGAAGATACATTTGTGACAACTTATAGAGTTAATAATAATCTTATTTCTATGGTGAGGGTTATTATAATAGTTAAAGAAGAGGGGATGCATTTGCGGCAAAATCATAAAGTTGATATTAATCTTATTTTTATGAGGGAAAAGTTACCATAATAACTTGCTCATTGCGTATTGATCAACTAATTTTGCATCTTTATAATATTTTCAATAATAGTGATATGATTATTGGACATGTCGCTTGAGTTTTAAATAACAAAATTATTACCGATGTATCACAAACTTATCGTAACAATAAATGATAACGAATACATTCAAGTTAATCACTTATGAAAAATACGTTCCTATTTTATATTGTATTTCAATAATTATTAACTAAGAAATTACGCTTGATTTTAACTCGGTCAATATTCACTTAAAAAATTATTGTTGACGTACAAAACGCGAACCTAACACTAAGTACTACTAATAATAACAATATCCAAAATAAATATATGATTAATAATAGTCCAAAATAATTGCCATTTATAATCTAATAATTAATGGTAATTAATAACAATCAAATTCAAATGTATAATCAAAGAATTGGAAAAAGAACTCATGTAATTTATTGAAATGTTATTTTGAGTATTGTTTAAGAAGGATATTGTATAGCATACTAAAAAGCAATGTTTTAAACCCGGGTTAATCCAGTCGGTCAAACCGGTTGGATCGGGACCGGTTGGATCGGGACCTGGGATATTGACCGGGTTAACTAACGTCAGGTTAATGCATATGACCGGCTCGTTTCAACTCGGCCTAGTTTCTCAAAAACCCGGTTAAACCGGTGGTAAACCCGTTTAACCCGTTTTTATATTAAAATTCAATTTTTTTAAATAAAAATGTGTGTTTTTTAATGTATTTGAACTGATGTAAAACTTGTTGTTTGTGTATTTTTGATGTTGGAACCTGTTGACATCAAATTATTACTTTATATATATGTATGTATGCAGGAAAATGAAAAAAATACAAGGGATTAAGAAAATTATTGAAACCGGGTTACCGGTGGTTGAACCAGTTAACCCGGGATCCGGTCACCACACATGGTCAACTAAAAACACGGGTTTTAAAATATTGCTAAAAAGACTTTTTCAATAAAATTTAAAAAAATAAGTTATTTTATGGTTGTCAAACATGATCCAATCGGTTAAATAACATAAATGTTATTGCCAAGATTAAGTCTAACAATTACAAACACATAAATCGTAATGTTAGTGTATGGTTTCAATTGCTAGATCTAAACATCACCATCACAAAATTATCGTTGTTGTCGTGTGGAGTTGATTTATCATTTTATTTTATGGTTGTCGCGTAAAAGACATGTATAGTAGGGGTGAGCATTTGGCCTGAACCGGCACCGAACCGGAACCGAAAATGCAAGATTCTTAGGAACGATAACCGGACTGTATAGGCAATACAGGCGCCGGTCCCGTTTCCGGTTTTCCAGTCAAAAACCCGGTTGGAACCGATTATTAATCTATTTGCTTTAATACCAAATCAACCAACAAAAATCATACTCTAATTTTTCAAAATATTCATTGTTAATTATTCATAGCAATCTCAAAATATTCATATTTTAATACCAAATCAAGTGTAAAGTAATCCCAAAATATTCAAAGTTTAATACAGATTACAAAATCAACCAACAAAAATCATACTCAAACTTTCCATTGCCCTCTTCCCCATTGTTTTGTCATTTACTTTGTTTAAAACTTGTGCAATCTCTATATAACACAAAACCGAAAAGATTGTTAGAATTTAATAAAAAGTAATACTCGTTTCAAAATAGAACAAAAAAAATAAAATTAAAATACCCGAATCTATATCATCGTCCTTCAAGATGTCGTTGATTTCTTCTATTATCGGCTTCTTTTTGTTACGAAAGATATACTTGTTAAACTTTGAAAGATTATTTGAGATATTAGAAAACATAATAAATTGATTAAATTAGGATTAGATTGTCACTTAAAATTCCGGGCCGGTCCCAGCTAATTACCCTAACAATTGGCACCGAACCCGGTTTGGAACCGGTATCGAAAATGTAGGATTTGAAGGACCGAAAACCGGACCAGTTCGACTATACCGGTACCGGTGCATGTCCCGGTTCGGACCGGTTCTTACGGGTCAAATGCTCACCCCTAATACATATAGATCATTGAAATCCATGGTAGGCAACGTACCCTCTAATGTAACTTAGTTGTATTGTTGTTACTACAAATCATTGACTCTGAAAACAAATTTGATAACAATGAATTTAAACATATAATGAAGCATATGGATTGAAATCGACAAACTAATAAGATTTATTGATGATGACGACAGTAACCTAAACAAGGATGTGCATAAGGAATTAGGGGTGAGCATAATCGGGTATCCGGCTATTTTCTATGGAACCGGAACCGGACCCGGACCCGGCGGTTCCTAGAAATCCGGAACCGGGAACCCGGCTTCAACTTTTTTTTAATTTTTTTTACATTGCGTACAATAAAAATGTAATTATAAACTACAAAATACCGATTTAAAGTAATAAATACAACAAATGGTCAAAACTAATTCGATAAAAACTAATTATTACATAAACAAACTAGAAAGTTTGAGTTTTTATTTATTATTTATAAATATATAAAATATTTTTTAATTAAAAGTGGCGGGTAGCAGGTACCTAGCGGGTAACGGTTCCAAAAAAATGAGAACCGGAACCGAAACCAATCACAATCACATTGGTTCCGGTTCCGGAACCGGCAGTTTCGATGCCGTTCCGGTTCCAAAAACAGGTATCCGGTTCCGATGCTCACCCCTATAATGAATGATGGTTGGATAAGAAAATGTGACCTAAGGAATGGCACATGATGATGTCTCATGAGAGTCGATGCACTGACACTTCAGATTATCGATGGTGATACAAATACCTAAATAAAATACTTGAACAACCTAAAATTGCCAAATCTTGAGCAAAACCGTGTAAAAAAATATTTGATTCGTGAAATAACACGGGATAGTTGGAAAAATAAGGTGGAAATAAGTGGTATAATACAATCATTCACATAAATAATTACCGACTTATACTTCTATGGATCTATTACATTCTAGCCATATAGTTTAATACATTAATTTAGATATATTAATAATTTCTCAACACCGCGAATGACGTGTAGCTCAGTTGGTTAAGGGGCGGGGAGATGTTTGCTCCAATAGGCCGTTGGTCTTGGGTTCGATTGCAGACCCCCTCGCAATCGCCTTGCCGCTGAGTGAGTTAGGTATGCCCCTCACATTAGGAATTGACAGCCTGTGTGGGCCGGTTTGCGTGTCCTGGAAATACACGTTTTGCTCCAATAATTTCTCAACACCAACGCTTTGTATAAACATCATTTCTTATCAAATAATAATTTTCCAAAATTAGGTCAAAGTGGTTTTAAGTTCTAAAACCAATAATCCTTTGAAATATGCCAACACCAAGTGTTTTAAACCATTTCTCATACTCATTTCAACATCATAAGTAAAATCTCCAAATTTCTCAAGTTTGACTTAATTTGTCAAAATCAATCAAATGTAAAAATACTTTAAATATAAACTTGTAGGAAGTAAAATGCATCATTTTGACATGTATATAGTTTTATAAAAGAGTAGGATGAACTCACTATAGTAGGATTGAAGAAAACCCTAGAAAACCCCCTAAAAACTTGTTGGTAGAGATGGCTTGGTGAATAGGATGAGGAACACAAAGATCTTCAAGATGGGTAGGTTTTGTGGGTTGAATGGCCACAAATCGTATTTAATGAGAAGGAGTTCAAAGAAAAAGTGTAGAAAAGAAGTTGGGTGAAAATGGGGTTGTTTTCCGCATTTAAGGGTCCAACCAACCGGATTTTAACCATCAGCAGAGAGTTGCGCGATGAGCGCCGCGACCTATAATCGTGCACAAAGTTGCTTGGTGACCCTATTTTTTCGAATTCTGGACCGAGCTACCGAAACCCCTCATACCCAAAACCATTACAACCCAAAACTCACTTAGGGATGTTTATTTCATCCAAACAAACATAAATATTTTTTCAACCCAAACCACATTTCATTCTTATCATATGATTTCACCACAATATTATATTTCTAGAAATTTATGGGTGTTACAAAAAATGAAAAAGTAAAGATATAAAAGTTAATTAAATAACTATGATGTATAAATAATAAGTTTCAAAAATAATTCACAACGTAATTATGTTATTTGATAATATGATCATTAAGTCCAAAAATATTCAATATTTGATTCATTTCAAAGATATCAACAAGACGATTATAATGATATAATTTGTAAAAAAAGAAACATATTTTTAATGTAATTTGATTCATATACAGTTATTTATTTTAATATGATAGAGGTGTAAAATGAAAAATAAAATAGTAAATGATATGAATAAAATTTAAAAACTAATTATAGTATAGGTAAGGGTGTAAAATGAAAAGGTAAAAAAATTAAATAAATAACTATAGACATAAAATGTAAAATTTTAAACAATAACTTGGTACATATTAATGTATATAGTAATATGATTCAATAAAAAAATATTCAATATTGAGCTCATTTTGAAGATATTAACCATACAATTATAATAATATAATTTATAAAAATATAAATTTATTTTTTAATTATCTTCGGGTTCATATACGATTATTTAGGTTAATATGATAAAAGTACAAAATAAAAAATAAAAAAGTAAAGAGAATAAAAATAAATTAAATAACTAATTATAATGGTGTAAAATACAACTTTAATTTTTAAAATAGTTTGATTTACAAAATTATATAGGAACTTGGGAGGTTGGCATAAAATTATAGAGTTTTAGATGTTGTGTCTAATGCCAGGAATATTGTACGTCTTAAAAAATGTAAACTTAACCATTTGACATATTTTATATAATAGTATAGATTATTTAATTAAACATATAACATTAGGAATATTCTTCATCAAACCAAAACATAAAGAAAAATATAAAAGTATTTTAATTTATTTTAACAAATTATATGAATAAATAAGTTTCCAACAAAAAGAAGTATTAACAACAATTATAAACTTAGGCCTTTGTTTGTTTTTGAAAATAAGCTCTAAAAACGTCCGAAGCCTGATTCGGTCAGATGTATTTTTCTTTCAGATTGTTTTTTTTTTCTCTAATTAAGAGTTTAAACCTATCCTTTTTTCTCTTAAACTTTCATGGGTAACCCTACCTCTGAAACATATTATTCACTCCTTCAGCTTTCCTCACGCCTCCAGCACTCTCGATCTCCATCTTCAATATCAATCTCTTCTCCATCTTCAAGAAAAGCAGGTACAATCTCTATAAACTTTAAGGTGTATGGCCAGTGGCGGACCCAGGATTTTTCCCGAGCGGGTGCACCCTTAAATTGTATCAAATGTCTGCAAAGCTGTTTGATATATTTTTCGGTTGATTTTGAGGGATTTTTAGCCGAATTCCCTGTTTAGGGGCTTTTTTAAGTTTTTCGGTTGATTTCGAAGGATTTTTTAAGGTTTTTGGTTGATTTCGAAGAACTTTTTAAGATTTTTGGTTGATTTCGAGTGATTTTTTATGGTTTTTGGTTGATTTCGAGTGATTTTTTATGGTTTTTGGTTGATTTCGAGTGATTTTTTAAGGTTCTTTGTTGATTTCGAAAGTTTTGCTCCCTTAACTCTTGAAGTTGACAGAGTTCAGCGGGTGCACCTCATGTAAAACTCATGTAAAACTTACGAAACACGATATTTTTTACCCTTAAGGCACTAGGTTGAGCGGTAGCACTGGACCCCCCTTCTCAAAGGGTGGGTCCGCCCCTGTGTATGGCTACATTCAGTTTTGATAAGCTTGTAAAAGTAGAACCAATTAAATGAAACAAACATTTCCACGTGAGTTGTCCATATAAAGTCGTAGGCAATTTGAAGTAGTATTTGAAGTAGTATTAAGTATGACTATGATGTAAAGTTACCACGATTAGAAAAATGTTTTACATATTGAACAAATGAAGTGAGGCCTTTTTAGTTCAATCAAAAAATTAGGTTTATTTTTTTATGAAAATAGACCGAAATAACCAATCTTCCCTTCTAAATTTACTTTTAGCAACTTTTTGAAAGAAATTCCCTAACTAGTTAAAGTTAACATACATGCCTTTCATCTTCAATCAAATTAACAAAAATATACTTTACCCCAAATGCAGAACCTATTTGCGTAAGAACCCACATGGCATGCTGAGTCATCTACGCACCTCCACGTGGTCTAGCCTGTGTAAGAGACGTTGGCTTGGGTAGCCACGTGTCTTAGGAAAATTTGCGTAAACTATTTGTTTAAATCGTACCACTAGTGTATTTTCTGGCAGTAGCTTTTTCAGTGAATTTTATATGTGTTCGATTTGAGTAGACAATAATTCCACAAGTATACAATTTGGAGCGTCTGAATTTAGGATGTGACAAGGATAAGGACGAATGAAATACAACACCTTAAAATGTCTTTTATTGTCTTCCTTGATTGTGCGACATGCATCATTTTAAGATTTTGACTTTACAATATAATCATGTATTTTTTTTATGTAAAGCATGTAATTGTTTGTAGATTCAAGAAGATAAATTCTTACCGGCGTTTCGAGCACCATTCATCGTTCTATCAAAAAAACCTTTTTCATACGCACTTTTATAATCAACCAATCAACATAACATGCATTGCATATACATCTTTTCAAACTATTCATAACAAGGCATGAACAAACCATGTAAATGCACACATATATATATATATAATAATAATACATATCATGATCTCATAAAATATGTAAAAATTAGGGTGCGAGGGTTAGGTTGGATGGTTTACGACACTTTTACAACTCAATTCAATTATGACGGTTTGGAAAAATCTCAACTCAATCCAACTCATTTAAAAGTATAACCCAAACCAACCCAACCCTTTCGGGTTAAGATGGGTTGGGTTGGGTTGAGTTGACAGGTTAGTAATTACATAAACTTGACAAATGAAATAATTCATAAGACTTAAGTTTATAGTATCAAACTATAAATCGTCCTTTGTAAAAAGGTTACAGTAAGTTAATAGAACGTTTTTCGGTTTTTCAACAAGTTTTTTTTAAATAAATTGTCGTATTAGTTATTTTATAGATTTTTTTTTCAAAAGTGTGCCATAAACTCATTTATTAATAGAACCTTGCGTTCATATGACATTTTTTTCAAGTAGTGTCGTATAAAATAACTAATACAACACTTTATTTTAAAAGCGTCATGAAAATTTGTTAAGACGCCGAAAAGTCTTATAAACCTATTGTAATTCTTTAAGATCAGTAACTTTTTTGCTTCGTCCTACAAAGTATCATATTAGGACATTTACACATTTTAGGCATTTTATAAAACCTAATGTTGTTGTAGTGAAATGCTATAACTAAGCATTTTCTTTCCACCAAAGTACAACATCAAATGAGAGAGTCTTTGGATTGATAGATTCGTCAACCAAATATCTATCAATTTCATTCATATTCTCTAGCATATCGATTTGTTGTTACTACAAAAATGATTTCAATAATTTTCTCTTATTAATTAGATTCTTTATCATCATTATTTGATCGTGAATCTCTTTTGGTAATTTATACATTATTAATATATATATATATATATATAATAAACATATATATATATATAAATAAAAGAGTAAATTGCAAATTTGGTCCCTATGGTTTCTGGTTTTTTGTGATTTTCGTCCCTAGAAAATTTTTATTGCAAGAAAACCACTGTGGTATGCATTTCGTTGTGGATTTGGTCCCTGAGAACTAACACCGTTAAAAAAAACTCGTTAAATGAAGGGTATTGTGGTCATTTTACCTTTTAATTTAATTTTCTTTAAAAAACTACAATTTACTGAAAAAACAATAAACTACAAGGACCAAACATGAAATTTACTTATCCCCCTTTTAATTTACCTTTTATAAAACGTTTATATTAATGGCGGGTTGAGCGGGGCCTAATCCAATTTCAACATTCTTACGTTGACGGTTTAGCGGGTTGGCAGTTTAGCGGATTGGGTTTAATTGGGTTGTTAATGGGTTGGCTTTGAATGGATTTCACATGTTGATGGTTTTTTACACACCCCTGATAAAAATCCGCATGGCCTTTCCGTTTGCTTCTACATATACCCTTTTGTTTTCCTCTTCTACAAGTCTTGAGAGTGGGGTGAAACTTGGTGTTCCCACTTGCTTACTCACTAATACCCACCAATTACACTAAAACTCCGTGTGTTTTTAAATAAATTGTTGTCTTTTAAAAAAAATTAAAGTATGTTAAAGAACATAAAATACCTTTGAGGTTCTACCATCGAAGGAGCATCGAGTTTATCCTATGAGCCATACCAATTAATCAGTTTTGAGTTATATATAATCTATTTCTTCTAGGTTGTAGGAAGCATTTGTGGGATATAATTTGGGGTTGGTAGCTGGATGGAATTTTTATGGCTTGGACTGTTTTTTTTTTAAGTTTTCTATAGTGGCGGATATAGAAAGGTTTATGATTGGGAGCATATTCAGGGTGTTAAAAAATTAAAAACCATTTATATAATTCATCCAAATCAAAACGATTTCAGGTTATTCGATGTTTAAATTGTTCGTTTAATCAGATAAGAAAATTTATTTTGTTTGGTTTTCGGTTTTTATTTTACTATTTCGATTACACCGAACACATTATACTAGTACTATTTATATATGTTACTATTTTAGCTAAGATGAAAAAAAGTGGACAAATTGTACATTAATATAAAATTCGACTAATTCAAGATAAATCAGATGGCCAAATAAACAAACCAACGAATATGTTATCATATCAATAGTATTATAGCAAATAAAATAAGAGAAAAGTATTACTTTAATGGGGTGCAAACTTGAGAATTGAGGGTATGAAAGTTTAAGTGAGGGGGCAATTATTGGAATTTTAGCTAAATTTAAATTTACCACCACTTTTACTGTGACAAAGGCCATGTCTGTTGGGGGCAATGCCCCCTATCACCTCAACATGCATCCACCCTTGTATATGGGCCATATTACAATTGGTCTGATAAACACAATAGGGCCAAGAAACTTTGTACAATTTAACAATGGATCCAATGTTTCATCTTCGGTTCACATATGAATGTTTAAAATCATAGATGTAAAATAAAGAAATTTACCAGCTAGTTGAACATATGAACGTTTAAAACCAGATGAACCGTAAATGCACATAGATCGATGGTAAAAAAAAATTAAAACCATATTTGTATCCATACGTACTTCTCCACATGTATCAGTCATATGTGTGAGAAACACCAGATAAATGAGGAATGTAGATGAAAGATGAATCGAACATACCAGATAAAAATTAAATTGATGATAGTTGGTCAAATGTGTAATTTGTGTGGTGTATTCTTAAGGGGGTCCTAAAGATGGATAAGTGGGTATTCATGTGCATAAGATTGAAATTACACATGATCTATGGTGAGTGTTAAAATTGACGTTTGGCTAGTCTCTGAACAATCAGATAATACTTTTTTCTTTAAATTTACGTTAATTTATATTTGTGTGACGGAGTTTAAAGCTTGCAAATTAACTATAATAATTGCATGCCTAAATTTGACCAAAACCTTTAAAGACACGTGTTCAAACCAATGTATAGATATTTACATAGTACTACACTTACATATAAAATTATGAAAGAAAAAATCATGTAAATAAGATCAAATGCTTTTTATTTACGGGGTACCATTTATAGACCCAAACATGCATCCGTAAACATGCTTTTCCTATTCTAATTACGAGTACAATTATATAAAGGGTTACGAAAAATTACGAACAAATTTCGTTTGTAATTATTACTAAAAGTACTAATAAACGTCAAAAATGTGTCGGTAACGCGTAAGATAATAAACCTTTAATTACCCTTTAACAATAACAGTTCCTCAAGAATCAGCGGGTAATTTTTGTAAGTCCTAGAATAAAGTGTCAGTATTGCATGGGTTTGCGTTTTATTTATCAAGTATAAAATGCCTTTTCTGATGTTATATTAATCGTATTTACTGCCAGTGAGTTATAAACTTCCGTCTGTTATTTTTACCAATCCATTTTACACTTGCAAATATTTTCGATCAATAATCCGTCAGTTTGTATACTTTCGACCGGTTACCAATAGTTTCCTTGTCAATGAGACATGATTCTTTATTAAGCTATTGAACACACTTTTAAAACAAAGAGTAGTATCAGTTCGCAATACACGTGCAAGACACTATTTTCAAATAATAGAAAATAAAAAGTTAATTAGACGTTTTATTTCAAAAATGTCATAGTAAACTTGCTAAGATATCCAAAAATGTCCTCTAAACTTATTGCAACGCTTTTATATAGGACACACAATGTTTGGTCTTATAAACATAAATTCTATAAAATAATCAATTTGAACACTTAGGGGCTGTTTGGTTGGTTTTCCATTAAGTCTTGTATGGATAAAATTGTATGTGTGGATTAATCTGTTTGTATAGATTTTGTTTTGGAGGGTTTTTTCATAGATGGAAGAAGCGTGTTTTTTAATTGGGAGGGGGAGGTTTGGAAAAAACTTGGCTTTTTGGATAAATCTCTCCTTAGAAGTGTTTGAAAGTTTTATAAATCATTTTTAACCGCAAGCGTACGGTGTCGTAGCATACGGGTCGAAGGAGACAAGGGAATAAGCACAAATTTACTCACGGTATTGGCTAGTTGGTCGCAATCAATTTTCAGAGATTGAATTACCACTACGAAACAAAATACTCAATTAACCATTTAAGCTATACTAAACATAAGGAGGTTAAGAACTCAACTAAACTAAATAAATATAAGGGATTAACAAGCAAGCGAAGCTAGAATTACAACTAAAACGAGAATCAAAAGACAATCTAATCAACTCTAACAACTCGAACTGAACAATATTTAAATCCTACACTAAAGCTATCTAAAGTGGTGAATATCGGTTTGCCAAATTCAAATACCATTTTTATCCCTCTTCCAAGGCGACAAAAGTCTTCTTAATTGAAGGCCGACTATTTCCATATTGTTAATTCTAAAAAGAAGCATAAGGCGAGACAAAATATTCCCGAATAATCAAAACATCTATTTTCATGATGTGATGAAAATCACCAATTGGTTAACCAAAATCAAAACCAAATTTCCATTTAGATTTCAACCGTTAAGTTCAAAAATGACCGATTAGTGATCGTTTACAATCCCTAACTCTCGTTAGTCGATCAATCAAACAACCATTTCACCGGAAAATTATTTTATTAAAACAGCCAATTGATACAAATCAAATCCTTACCAATATTCACTTTAAACTATGAATCAAACAAACATAAATCAAAAGAACATGAAAATACTTTGAATCAAACGAACATGAATCGAGAAAACAAGATACTAAACTAATTAACATGATTAAACAAGAACTAATTTATGAAGAAAGCAATTAAGACAAATAAAACACATAAACCCTAGATCTAGAATACCAAGAACATTAAATCAACACCAAAATCTAAATTAACAAATATGAAATTCATCCCAAATTCAAAGAAGAACAAAGCTATAAAGCTATTTTAACAATTTCAGAAAATGAACAAGGATAAAACCAAGAAGAAGCAAAAATCAAGCAATTGCTTGAATAATCTAAATCTAAGAACCAAATAGTTGTAGGAAATTGAAATCAACAATCAAAACTTAAATATCTAACCTATAAACACAAATTAAGAGATAAAATAAAGTGTAAAAGGGACAAGGGGATACAATTACTCTCTAATTCATAGATTCATCCCCAAAAACGAGTTCAATCCATGGCCATAGCTGCAAATCCAAAGTTTGTAAGCTCCAATGTAAGCTAAGCCAAAAATCTAGTCTAAAACCTAAAGGAACACCTCAAAATGATAAAATGTACAATGGAGGCTTAAACCCTATAAGAAAGCATCAAAGACCCTTAAATATCAAGGCCCAAATGACCAAAATGCCTAGAAAAAAATCAGAATTTCGGGTACAGCAGCGTCGTTCGTGGGCGCACCCTTTAAAAGCTCGCGACCGGGAGCACTGTAAAATTAGAAAACTTCAGGGTTTCTCTTGCTCGCGGCCACACAACTGAATCACTCGCGAGTATGAGCAGCTTCCGACTTCTTTTCCTCATCTTGTCCGCTTCCGACACCGCTTGCATTTCCCACCTTCTTCTCTTTCTCGAGTCCACACATACCTGCATACTGCAAAATACTTGCAAAAAATTGAATATACCTGGGAGATAGTAATAGGCATCAAAAATAGAAAAACTATGCAAAAAGGTAAGAAAAATGAATGAGACACACTAGGGATGGACATAAAAGCGATGCAATTTATGCTATAAAATGAGAATAAAACGTGCGAAACAAGAAGCTTACTAGATAAATCACTTTCTCTATTATTAAACCACTACCAAACAGTCATGTATAGCTGACCAATAAGCTGTGAGTCCATTAAGCGCATTAAACTGCTAACAAACAAGCCCTTAGACATTTTACTTAAACATCATATAACCAAATTTTGCAGTAATACTTTATCTTGAAAAGGTTCATGAAACCATAACGAGTTGCTTCACATTTTGCACTACTTGTTTAATCAACTTTTATAACTAATATTTGAGCGATGGGCCTTTCAGACGACACTCTTAGAGTTGTAATCTCGTTTCTTCTCAACACCGAATCGGGCTGCTAAGTAAGTACCCAATAGTTATATGTTATCACACCATCTACCTCATAACATTGTAATAAAAATCTTTTGCTTAAATTCTCGCATCCCATTATTGTTCAGCAATCACATAATTACAGACATCAGAAAGATGTAGTTAACATAATTTAAATAAATTTGCATTAGATCAAAATCTTATTTGCCTTTACGTGATTTATGCACAAAGAAAGGACACAATAATTTAGGACATGTGATTTGTATTCATAGCATTACATGTGAAATCCTTAACTCTCCCGAATAAATAGAAACGAGTGTGTTTGGAACATCTAAAACTCGGGATCGTACCAATTTATATCTAAAGACCCTATGTGTTTGATTAGTAGGTACAAGCTTCACCATAACTATTCATTTGTAGTAGAAAATGTGAATGTACATTTAAAAAGTAAAAACCACAACTTGGTTCTCTTGAACAAAAATCTTAATGTTGTACCACAATAAAATCGATGATGTTAAAACAATTGATTTATAGGACCAAACCATAAATAATTGTGCGCCTATAAAGGTGTTACGATAAGTTGATAAGATATTTCTAGATGTCTTAACAAATTTTATAACACTTTTCAAATAAAACGTCGTATTAGTTTTTTATGACATTATTTAAAAATAACCAACTAAAGCCAGTAAATCTCACTCAAGGTAGTGTACTTGAAGAAAATCATCACTGAAGATAATGTTGCAGATATGTTTATCAAATCGTTACTGCCAGCTAAATTCGATCAGTGCTCAACTTTGGTTCGATTCAAAGACCGTTTTATTGTCGTTAGGTACTTTGTGGGATATACAAGAACATTACTACGAATGACATAATGACATCTTTGGAGAGTTACTGTTTGGTATGTGTTTTGGGTTGCTTAACTAGTTTCATTTTATTGAGATTGTGCACTTGAGGATTTTCACTTTTATCTTTGATTGGTGATGGCTGAGTTGAAGTTGTCCACGGTCAAAATGTATTTTGGTACCTCATGTTAATAACTATCAACTATTGTTCGTTGGATTGGTTCATAGTTCAGTTAGTTGGATGATTTGCACATCATGGTGGAGTGTTGAAAAACTTAGTTATGGTAAGTCTTTTGTGATGTTGTACAAATACCCATGGGACTAAAAAATGATCATGGCCACTTTTGAGGCCACCTAAGTGGCACCATCTCCATTCTCCAAGCCATGTCATAGACCATTTCAATGAAGACGCTTCAATATTTCAGGCCACTTAGGCCGAAACCAAGTATGGTCACCCGCATCCATGTCATGCTTTCCTTGTCTCACACACAAACCAACAAAGTCCACCTTACAGGCTACCTATGTGGTGCTGGAAGTAGTCGAACCTCTTTTGTCCAAGACAAGGCTTATGCCTTGGGGTCTTGAGAAGCCAACACCACATGACTTACCTTCCTCATTGGGTTTTCCTTTGTCTTTAGTTAGGTTACCAAAATTAGTAACTTTATTTTGGGAAACATTCAAAACTGATTTGTTGATCCATGTATCTTGGAAACACGTTGTAATCGTTCTCGGTTAGTAACAAATTGAACTCTATCTCTTTCCCTTATCAACGTACACTATCACATTGATAGTGGAACCAAATCTCATTGTCTAGTATCGATTTACTTGCCCCTTTGTTAATTGATATATTTGATATAACTGCTGTATTTACGTTAGTGGATTGGTAAGAATCACCAGATTGTAACATACCAATATTTTGAATTCTTGGTCTTATTACACTATCAGGTCAGTTTTCATTATGATTTATTGTTATCGGTTTCGAAATCGTATATTAGTTGGGAATATGATATTATAACTGCGACTAACATCTACAAAGTATATATAAAAATACAAGTGATATATATAGTTTTGTATCCCTGAATCAAATATTTCTTCTCTTCAAACTTCTTGGTAGAGATACTCAGGTAGTCGTGGCTTAGCAATGACTACAAGTGGCTTCGTTAAGCTTAGATCATCATGCTTTTCGGCAAGCTTCATGACCGACACATTATCTGACGGCTCCCAAGTGAACCCTTGAACCAATCTAGCCAACAACATCGTAGTGATGGTCGAACCCAGCTCCACTCCAGGACAACCACGTCTCCCGGTGCTAAATGAGAGCATTCTTAGCTCATTGTCCGAAAAAACCACTTGCTTTCCTTCTACATCTAGATGTCGATTGGGATCAAACTTCATTGGATCCATCCACACATTTGGATTCCTTCCTAACCCAGGTCGACTAAGCATCACATGACTACCCTTGGGTATGAAGTAACCGGCAATCGTAGTATCCTTCATCGAAACATGGGGTTGGTTGTAAGGTGCAAAAGGATGCAGCCTAAAGGCTTCCTTGATGCATGCTTTTATGTAATTGAGTTGGGGGAGATCTCGCTCTTCGACTAGCCGATAACGACCTACCTTGTGGTCCAACTCCTTAACCGCTCGTTTAAGGATCATGGGTTCTTTGATCATCTCCCCCATCGCCCATTCTATTGCATTTGAGGGATTATCAATACCCGCAATCATTAGTTCCTAAAATTAGGAAGAAACAAATTAAAAAGAATTGCAACAAATAAAAAAGTAATGCTCAAATAAATGACATGCATACAAAGATAATAGCATTATATGATTGGTATCTTGATGTCAACAATAATTATCGTAATCACTAAGAGTAGCATGTAAAAATAGTGGGAGGTTGTGAGTCTTACTATGATCTGCGCTTTGATCTCCTCTGGTGTAAGTTTAGGGCTTTCAAGTTTGATAAGAACATCAAGCAAATCATCTTTTACCGTTCGAGCTCCATCTTTCCACATTTGAATTCGTTCATGTATCAACGGATCTTGATACTTTCGAACACTTTGAATAGCAGTCCTCATCATTTTCTCATGGCCATCAAAATCAGTCTTCCCTCTCAACCATGGGAAATAATCAGTGATGCAAAAGGCATAATGATATTTGAGGATAGTGAAAGTAGCTGTGACATGTTCGATTTCTTCTTCACCTGATCCTCCATCTTCCATTCCTTGCCCAAAGAATCTTGTGCCGAAAACCATCTTCCTTATCAAGTTTCCAACAAATTGTTGGCTCACACTTCTAATATTTATTAATCCTCCGCCATTTAGATTATCTTGTTTCTCTATTTGATTGCATATGAACCTAAGCAAGTGATTCGCTTCTTCGTCTCGTTTAGGTTGGAGCCATTTGTGTACTCGTGAAGAGAGAATATCGTGGTTTAGAATTCTTCTCATCTTCCTCCATTGGTCCCCAAAAGGGGACATACTGGTTGTTCGATAGCCATCACTTATCAGATCAGCTGACAAGATTTTAGGCCTTGAAGAAAAAATTATATCTTGCTTCTTTAGGAACTCACATGCTAGGTTTGGGCAAGAGACTACGATGACATGGGTCGAAGGTCCTAACCGGATGCAAACGATCGGGCTGTTGAAGTGCACCATGAGCTCGTCGATCCAACGGAAAGTTGGTCGATTCAGGAGCATTTGGATGGTGCAGCCGATGAATGGCAAAGGGGTTGGACCAGGTGGTAGTGGATATAAAGATTTCTTGATTGGAAACTTTGAAAACAATCTGAGAATGATGATGATGATGATAATGAGGATATTAAGGGAAGATGAAATTGTTAGTGATGATGATGACGATGAAGGTAAAGTAGCTAACCATGAAATTGGAAACATGCTGATGTAGGTTTTGGGAAATGAAAGGAAGTCATTCATAAGATCGGTCTTCATTTCTAACTTATGAATTTTTTAGTATATGTTTGAAGGGTATTAATAGTGGGAAAAAATAGCATTTTCTTCGTATGACATTTCCACCTATTAGATGTTTACACGTATAAATATTTTTGGTAATAGTGGGACCTTATGTCCCTTCGTTTTGTTAATTTAGGGCCACAATAAAAATAATGTCATTTTTAGTTAATGTGCATATAAAGGCACATCTAGAAGATGTTCGAAATGATTGTATCAATCGCCTATCGAAAGAAATAAAATTAATCAAAAAATATGATTTTATTAAAAACAATAAATCAAATACTAATAAATTATTCACACTTAATTTTTTTTATATTTTCTTTCATAAAACTTTACACATATCCTTTAACCGGTGTTTAAAAAGGCGTGTGTGTAGCATGACATGATATGACGTGAGACGCGTCTACGCCATTACGAACTGACCCATGACGTTTCTGTAAAGCGTGGCTCACGTCATGGCGCGAGTTTTTTTCTAAGACGTAATATTTTTCCAAAAAAATATATTTTTTAATTTTTTTCTTTTGGGTTTTTACACTTTTAACTTTTAATTTTACAATTTTTATATTTATCTAATCACATCACTCACAGTTTCACGAATTTATAAACGTTATAGACTCACGATTAAAATTAAGTTGTAAAATTACGTTTCTCTACTTCTATCTTAAATATTTAATCAAAAGCTATTTTTATAATAATAGTATATGGTTTTTCTTATTCTAACATGAATGTACATTTTTTTAATATCATCATATGATCAGATAATATATAGAAAACATATATTTGTGTATATATGATATACAAATTTGCTGTTTTATGTCACGCTTTGAAAAACGCCGCGTCTTCGTCGTGGCATGTAAAGCTGGAGGCTTGACATCGCCGCATCGCCTATTTTAACATTGCCTTAAACTCTCAATGGTTATGGTTTCACCATTACCAAACTCAAAAAGTTTACAAACTATGGAACAAAATTTGTGGTCGAATATGATACCACACCAGTTCATGTGGATCCGATCCGTCCTTGATGATATACACATCCAACTAACGTTAAAAATATGTTATTTTTTTATTTGTTTTAACATTCAAAATGTAATTAGTTATAAAAATATTCAATATTAGGCTCACTTTGAAGGTATCGACGAGATGTTTCTAACGATGCAATTTGTAAAAGAAGATACACATTTTTTTAATGTATTTTTGCTATTAATTAATTAATTACTATGATAAGGGCATAAAGTAAAAATTGAAAAAGGAAAGGAAGTAAATCAAAACAACTAAAGTATTTGAAGGGTTAAAATGTATCTGATTTCCATTCATCATTCTCAAATTTAGCATCATGGACAATGTTTGTTTCTTAATTTTTCATTTAAAGTCCCTGGAGGTTTTAATGTTAATGGAATTATGGTTTCTGATACGAACCTGTGGGTTCGGGACGTGGGTTACCTGAAGACTTAGTCTAGGAAGTAGTCATGGGGATGTTCCTCATTTTTAGTACCCTCAATTGCATGCATGTTTCCCTTAATTTATGATTAGTGGTAGCATTATTTTAGGACTAATAGTAGTTGCACGTGTAGTTTTGAGTACTATATATTGTAGCTTGTTTTCATTGGAAAAATATATGAGAAAATTGCCCAAAGTCTTCTTTCTTCTCTCATTATTTCTTGGAGATCACCCATCTCGAATCGGGTTTCTATCATTGGTGCTTTCATTGAGAACCATGCCTCCCAAACGTGATCCACCCTTTCTCGAGGAATCCATGGCTGCCATCGCGGACAATCTCTCCAAGCTACTTTCCGGCCAAAATGAATTGACCAAACTCATCGCTAACCAACCTGCTTCCATTATCAAACTCGACCACCTCACCACTTCCTTATCTGCTGTCGTGACCAAACTCGAAAAACGCCCCACTGCCGGGTTCGAAAACCCTCCTCCTCCTCCTCCACCAAAACAAAATACCGCCTCGCCTAAGTCACCCAAGATTCTACTACCCATCTTTGAGGGTTCTGCACCTTTAGATTGGTTATTCCAAGCCGACCAGTGCTTTCAATTTTACAAAATTCCCCCCGACCAACGCATTTCAATTGTTGCGTTTCATCTCAAAGGTGACGCCCTCAGTTGGTACAAATACCTTCACAATAACCATTTACTCACTGATTGGCCAACCTTTACTCGAGCTTTGGAGCTCCGATTTGGTCCGTCATCCTTCGAGAATCATCAAGCCACCTTATTCAAGCTTCGTCAAACTGGTTCGGTTTCCCACTATCAGACCGAATTCGAACGTGTTAGCAATTGTGTCATTGGTCTTTCTCCGGAAGCACTTCTCAATTGCTTTGTTTCCGGCCTTCGTATCGACATCCAACAAGAGTTGTCCCTCCACAACCCCTCCTCCGTTCACCAGGCCTATGGATTATCCAAATTAATCGAAGATAAATTAGCCGCCAATTCCCCACACAACTCGAGTGACTCTCATCTCACCCCGTTATTGCCATCCCCGTCTCCACCACTGTCCCCATCGACCACCCCGGCGATCCTCCCCACACCACCGCAACCACCTACCGCTCTTCCTCTTCGTCGATTGACACCGGAAGAAGTTTGTGCACGTCGATCCCAAGGCCTCTGCTTTCGTTGCTCGAAAAATATCATCCGGACACCGTTGTAATCCGCCTCGCTCTTACTTCTTGAGTCCACAGAGGAGATTCCAACTTCCATTCCCTTCGCACCGGACCCCGGTCTTTCGGTTAACGGCCTTGAGGGCAAGGCCTATTTTTGAGAGGTGGGCATTGATACGAACCTGTGGGTTCGGGACGTGGGTTACCTGAAGACTTAGTCTAGGAAGTAGTCATGGGGATGTTCCTCATTTTTAGTACCCTCAATTGCATGCATATTTCCCTTAATTTATGATTAGTGGTAGCATTATTTTAGGACTAATAGCAGTTGCACGTTTAGTTTTGAGTACTATATATTGTAGCTTGTTTTCATTGGAAAAATATATGAGAAAATTGCCCAAAGTCTTCTTTCTTCTCTCATTATTTCTTGGAGATCACCCATCTCGAATCGGGTTTCTATCAGTTTCACTCCAAAAAAACTTATGGTTTCACACCAGTATACCTTGAAAAATTTACACTTAAGCTCTACAGTTTTATGGTTTCACGAACAACTATGCACACAAAGGCGGATCCATGTAGAAGGGAGTGGTTGCATGTGCAACCATAAATTTTGGGGGGTTAAGTGTAAATTTTTTAAGGTTCTTTCATGTGAAACCATAAGTTTTTAGGGATGAAACCATAAGATTTTTGAGATAAAACCACAAACTTTAAATCTTTTAGGGGTTTTAAATGAAAATTTAACAAATAAAGCTTCATCATTCTCGCAAAAGTGAGGATGGTGGTTGATGATAAATTACGATTTACAACCTTCAAATACTTTAATGTGTTTAATTTACTTTCTTTCCTTTTTTATTTTTCGTTTTATACCCAAATCATATTAATTAATTATTAATATATTAAAAAAATATGTTTTTTTGTAAATTATACCATTACAAAGGTCTTGTCGATACCTTCAAAATGAGTCTAATATTGAATATTTTTATTTTTAACACAAATAATATATTGTAACACCTTGAATTTCACACTTCTCGATCATTTATAAGTAAATGCAAGCTTGGAGTTGTGTTGTTTTGTGTTATAGATTTTAGTAAATCTATCAGAGGAAAATTGCTACCTAAAATTGCGACCTGACCATGGTCAGGTAGCATTTTTTGGTAGCAATTCGTGTACCATAGCTATCAGAGGAAAATTTCTACCTAAAATTGCGACCTGACCATGGTCAGGTAGCATTTTTTTGGTAGCAATTCTTGTACCGTAAGTTGAGGGTGAAAAATTGCAACCTAAAAATTGCGACCTGACCATGGTCAGGTAGCAATTTTCGGTAGCAATTCGCGTCTGGATATAAAAAGAAAGGGTTTGGCTGGTACTTCATTTATTACAAAATCAGATTTGTTCTCTCAAACATTTACTCTCTTCACCAAACTCTAAGAGGCGATTGTTAGGGCATTTATTGCTCTCTCAAGAAGGAAGATCATCTTTCAAGCTCAAGAGTTAGGATTCAAGATCTAGGGTTTTAAGCCTCTATTGTTCTTCATCCTTTTCCTCTAGAAGTACAAGTTGTTAGTTGGAAGTTTTCTAGGGTTTCCTCAAACTCTAGTATTGTGAGTTCATTCTTACCTGTCTTAAACTTTATACATGTCAAAATGATGTATTGTACCTTAACATGATGTTTAAAATGAGTATTTCTATACTTGGAAAATTTTGGTAAAACTAGGTCAAAATGTCTCATTCAGGGTTTTCTTTGAAATGATGAAATGGAAGTCAAGAACGAGTTTTGGAATACTCTTATGAGTTTTAAATGCAAGAAATATGATGTATAAACCTAAATGATTATTTGACCTGATTTTTGGAAGGAAGGTTTTGGAAACATGATGTTATACTTTACAAAGGTTTGTGAAGAGAAGTTAATACATTGGAAACAATTGTATTAAGAAGTTAGACTAGTGTAAATGGATCCATAGGCACGTATAGTCAGAAGTATTTGGGGAAGACATTTGTAATGGATCCCGGTTTGGGGTTGAACTTGTGCGGAAGTATAATCGATGTGATGACGGGTTATTCCCGTAGAAGTTTCCCCCAAAGGAAGTAAGGCGTATCTTTTAGGTGTAAATCGCGGAAGTAAGAAAAAGAGATGTTTTAGAAAAGCTTTTGGTTAAATGTTTGTTTACCGTTTTCAAAGTTAAATGGTTTTTCTATATTTGAACTGTTTGTTCTCACTAGGCTTTTAAGCCTAACACTTTTTCTTAAAATAACATGTATAACAGTTGATCAAGCGGGTGGGGCTTGATGGGATGAGTGAAGATAGATGCCGATAGTGGCATCCTTTTTGAAGTGCACCCTCGTGTGTATATATGGAGTTACATAGAAGATTATTTTGAGGATTTTAGTGACACGCGAACTTAATCTGTATTTTGAATTGTATAGATTAATAGGTTGTCATTTAACATTCCCATAGAAGTTGTAAACTCACTCTAACCTTCTCCCCATCTTTATGGGTGATGTTTTATGTAGTTGAAGTTATTCCGCATTTTATTTGGTTTAAATTAACTCCCAATTTTAGGGGTGTTACATATATATATATATAATGCATGTGTGATAAATACGATATCTAATTATCTGTAATACAATTTAACGTGATTACAAATTTTTATTAGCATCTTTTTGGTTAAGGTTAGTTGTCTATAGTGATGTAATAGTGTTAACGTAATAGAATGTTTACTATGGGGGTTATTTGTGTTCAGTTAACCTTCTTTATAGACTATAGAGTTATTTGTTTAGATTTAGGGGTCGTTACTAAACGCTTATCTAGTAAGTGCTTACGAGGTAATTTTGCTCACCGGATAACATGACAAGGGTCGAGAATCTTACCCGATAAGAATCATGATAAGAATGGAGGGCCTTACCCGGTAAGTGAGAGTGACGCCTCTTACCTAGGTAAGAGCTTCCCGGGTAAATAGTTTATACTACGATAATTATTTTGTGCAATCACTGCCAAAAATTTCTGGATCCGTCTCTGCATGCACAATCAAAACATTGCCCCCATGTGTGCATATTTAGTTACATATGATTGGTCTCTAATTAATGCACTGAGAAACATGCATCACATGGCTTTAAAAGTTGGACATGACAATGATTTTATTCTAAAAGTGGGACCTTGTGTCCTTCATAACATGTTTTGTATCTTTTGTGAAACAATATATAGTTTTAAATTGGATATTGGTTTGCAAAACACATGGTAAAATACAACTAGTACTAAAAGGTTGCGTGGTGTTTTATTGGTGAAACAACACTCGATCATATATTATTATGATCGAAGCAACAATGTTGAGACATCAATTTTCTTAAGTTGTTTCATGTACGAAATATAGTCTATTGTTTTCTCTTCACCAGCTATTTCTTTTTCATTTCATGTGTGAAATAATATGATCTCGTAATACGTACAATGTTTAATGTTGAAATTGTAATAACTAATATATATATAGGAAAAGGTTCAAATGAGAACTTTGTAAATTTAAAGGAACAAAGGGACTCATTTGAGACCATATATGATGTGGGTCCCACCAATAAAAAATCATATATGATTTTCAATGGTGGGCTCCATTGAATCAGATATGATTTTTTAATGGTGGGACCCACATCATATGTGGTCCCAAATAAGTCCATTTGTTCCTTTAAATTGGGGGTGTTCTCAATTGAACCATCCCCTATATATATATATATATATAGAGAGAGAGAGAGAGAGAGAGATGGCTCCTTCATTTAGAATTTTTTAAAGAGTAGAAACTTGTGGAAACTAATATAAAATAATTTTTTTCATAATTTTTATCATCAAATATTATGATTTAAGATATTGTTTCACATATGTTTGTGTTCATATGAAAAAATATTATATGTGAAAAAAATGTTGGTGCACTTGCACATATGAAACAAAATTCATATGGTGAAACAAATAAGTGAACCAACAATTGTTTTTCCACATGTAATATTTTTTTCATATGAACAAAAACATATGTGAAACAACATCTTAAATCATAACATTTGATGAAACAAAATTATGAAAAAAATTATTTTATAATGGTTTTCCAGGAGTTTCTACTTTTTGAAAAGTTTCTAAAAGATTGTCCCTCTATATATGAATATATATATATATGTATACACACATACATACATATATAGGGAGGGTGAGGTTCACGTGAGAACATGTTGTTATCGTGAGATACGTGAAACCACATTTTTACACTTGAAACTTCACAAGAAAAACACTGTGAATATTACCTTCCCAATGTTTTGTTGTGAAGTTTCAAGTGTAAAAAAGTGGTCTCATAAAAACAGTCTGATCTCACATGATCCCAAGTCTATACAGAGAACTGTGCAAACCTCATTCAACAAATCATATATTTTTTTTCACAATATATTTTAATTATGACGTTGGATAGTCATTTTTATTGTGTATGTGTAGGGGAGGTGAAAGTTGTGGACATTGTTACATTGATTTTAGAAAACAAATTCCATCAACATCAGAAATACATGAAACAATTTCATTTTTACATAGAAATAAAAATATATATCACAATTTCGTGAAGAAAACAATTATATGGAATAATTTCATCATATGTAAATTTCATAAAATCAAACAATGTTATCTGTAATAACCCTTGTATGGTTTATTTAATAAAATTCATAAGTTGGGGTGTTAGGTATAAACTCCCTTCTTTTACAGACACTAGTTGTGTAAATAAATGATTAAAGTGAGTAAACCCTTGTTGTTCTCCTCATTTGGCGTTGGAACGGTTTTTGGAGAGGGCTTAGAGGGGATAACATCTTGGAGAAGAAGAAAAGAGTTTTTAGCGAGTTTTGGAAGAGGTTGGAAGAAAGCATGAGGAATCTTCATCTCTGAGGTATAACTTCTATTCTCAATAGTTTGTATCCTCCATTAATGAAGTGTTGGTTGGGTTTTGGAATTGGGTTTTCGATTATGTATCCTTAAATGAAAGGAATGTTTGGGTTCTGGTTGAAAAACCTATTTGATAGATTCAATCAATGAATTCCATCTAGAAACCCTTCATTCATAGTGATTTCATTTGGTATTCAAGGGTTCTAAGTAATAGTTCATCATTTTGGGTTTTCTTGGTTTGATGGTGATGGGTTAATCCAATCTTGATTGGCAATTGATGTTAGGTTTGGATGGCTTTTAATGTATTGGTAATCAGTTGGTTGGTTTCTAGACATTTAGATTCTTGGTTTGGACATTGGGATTGAATTTTTGAGCATTTTTCAGAGCTGTGCAAGAAAAGGGGCAAACCAGCGCCCAAACAGGGACTTACGCGGGAAGTCTCGCAGCCTGAAGTCATGGCATAATCCCCGCAACTCACTGATTTATGAGTTGTTAGATTTGGTTCGTTTTCCATTCAGAGCTTGTTGTGAGGCATGGTTTAGGGGTTTGTCTTAAGGATCTTAAGGATTAACTTTTAGGATGTTTTAGGTGGTTTAACACCATTTCTTTGACGTCCAATTTAGGTGTTCGGTTTGTGACTAAGTAGCCATTTGAGCATTAAAGTGGTGTGTCGAATCGCCGGTGAGTTCCTTGACTTCAAACTATACTTTTGTCATCGGATTTCTAAATTACGCTGATTATGGTATTTCCATCTTGGAAGCATGCTATGTTTTATGTTTAAATGGTTTATATGAAAATTGGATATCTGAATGGCTTATATATCATGATATACCTGGTTTATTGGATATGCACAATAGTAATAGTGTACCTTGATATAGTGCAAATCTCTTGGGAGTTATATTCTATGTAACTCGGGTATGTTTCGAGTGTACATTAGACGAACGCCTTCTTGGGCCATCTATTGTATCTCATGTGGAATTGTGCAAAACACAAAGCTTACGTCGCATGTGGAATTGTGTGACAGGTAACGAATTTCTACGAATTTTATGCATGCTCCATCGTTCTTTTACCCGGTTTTTGTATAAATGAACTTCTTACCGTGAACTTCTATATTTCTTGGTCCAGGTTTATAATTGTGATTTATTTGGGAGTTCACTAAACTTTGTGGTCTAACTCTCATTTTTCAAAACTAAAACCATTTTCAAGGAAGACCTTTGTTGAGAGCTCTTCCGAGGGAAAAGAGAAGCTTTGAGCCGTAACGAGAGATGAGGTGAAGATAGAGCTTAATTGCTTTAGTTAGATAAATTTTCAGCTGTGGATGTGTTTACCCGCTGCAAAACCTTGAGATGTATTAGATATTAGACTTAATACTTTGTTGTTGGTTGATATATGGGTATTATTATCTTTTGCTGACTTTTGAGTCTTTACATAATCGACGGATGAGGATGATTTGTATGGTTTGTACAAATGGTTGGTTTGCAAAATAAACCACCCATATATGTGTGTGTATGTGTGTGTATTTGTAATGATTTTTGTATTAAATTACAGAATAAAATGATTGTTTCTTTCATATAATTTGTTAAATTTATTTCTTATCGTGCTTGCAGTATTTTTAATTTGGGGGAAAGAATTCGATTTTTAGCTTAAATATAAAGATTAGTTATCTTTGTTGAATATTAAAGGGTTACAATGAGATATTCACCGATTTAGCAAGTCTTCCAATTATCAGAATTACTAAGCATCTCTAATGCATGGTTATAAGCAAAACAAATGAAGTGATTTGTAGAACTTATTATTGTGGAATGCTTTTATAAGAAGAGTGAATTACACTCATGGTCCTTATGGTATGCTTAAATTTTGGATTTGGTCCCTAAAACAAACAATCTACACTGGTGGTCCCTAACTTTTAATTTTAATAACACTGATGGTACCTTGAGTTAACATCGTTAAGTAGTTGTTGTTATGTATGTTCATCTGTCCCTTAAATGGGGGTCAAATCGGTCATTTTATAACTTTAAGTAATGATTTATGTTTAAATAATTGAACATTTCTTTCTCCTTCACATCATCCGCTTACCTTCCTTTCAACCTTGACAACCCTTCAAAAGAGTTGATGCCTGAATCGTCTTCATCTTCTCTTTTGATTCTTCTTCCTCTTCAGTCTTCATCTTCTAATTCTTCTTCCTCAAACTATTTCAATCTTCATTTTCCCTAAATTATTTCAATCTTCATCTTCCCTAAATCATCTTTTAAAGTTTTTGTTTCCCAAAGATCACCAGACAGTCAACCTCCACAAAAAATCGAGCTCCACAACGACAGTGAAACCACCTTCTCATTGACAGCAATCGACGACTGGTTTTCGAGTATAGCTTGAAGGCGGACTTGGTTTTCGAGTCTGGTTTTTGAAATCGACGAATGGTTTTCGAATTTGGCTTTCAGTGGCACATTTCTGGTATTGTTCGATTTCTACACCCTCGCTGAGAGATTTAAGATTTTTATTTGGGCCAACAACTCCATATTTACTTCGGCGACTCAGATCAAGACACAAGGTTTTGACTTAAGATTCATCAGGAAGAGGTCATCAAGATTCAAGCACATGTTTTTAACTTCTTTTGTCAAAGAAGTCACGAATCTGTCGTAGTTTGCATACACATCGAACTAGGGCATTGATTTTTTAATTTAAAGATTGATTTATGGTTTTGATGATGGAATTGTATAACATTTGATTTTAGAGATTTATCATATTTCAGATGTATGTATGTCTCGATTTGTAATATTTCAATCATTTTCTGGGTTTGTGTAACACCCTCAAATTTGGAAAAAGCGACTAATTTAAAATTTTCAATATTAAATCAATTGAAGGATAGATCCCTTCCCTTCCTATAAATCAATATTTGAAGTTCCTTAAATAACAATTCTATATAAACCTCTGTAGAAGAAGGTCAAGTCTTATACTAAAACATAATCATGGTCGGGTGTTATTAAACCCAAAAGAGTCGTTATCTCTGAATGCGGAAAACGTCACCAAAAGCTAGATCTGTAACGTGCTACTCCCTAGCACTCAAGTCCACACGTGTTGCTAGTACCAACCCCAACAAGAACCTGATGCACATGCCGACAAAGAAAAAGGTTAGCTTAGCCTTAACGCCTAGTGAGCTCAATAGTTTATAATATATTTGTAATCGTTTGAAGTTGAAAGATTGCTTGATGAAATAATAATTGTTCAAATAGAATGACTTTATTATAAAAGCAACATCTTTCCCAAATTCATTATTTCCATAACAAAAGTTTTAAATCAAGTACCGTAAAAATGAAAGCTTTAAAATACAAGTACCCGTTCAAACACGAACTCTGCAATTTTTACGCACTCAAAACGTGAATTTTCTTAAATGCTTCAAATACCAAAATATGGACGAAGCTCCATTTTCTAAAATACCAAAATGTGGTTTAAGTTCCCATGATACGATTTTATAAATTGTGAATAATACTCCATACTCCAAATACGTCACCGGAAATATAGATAAGACTCTATACCCATACAACAACAACTTTCAGTGACAGAGGAGACCCGTTTGCATTAATATCAACCAAATTAGGTCTTTAGTTTGATGCGTACTTAGGCTCAACTATACTAAGTCTTTTGCTTACATGTAACAAGTTCAACCAAATTAGGTCTATACATTGATATTTATAACCCAAACAAGTTCAAACAAATTAGGATACCTTGCTATATTGCTCTTGGAAGAACATGGACTTAAGGATAACGAGGGAGACCCGATATTGCATTAAGATCAACCAAATTAGGTTTTTAGTTTAATGCGTTGTTAAGCTCAACTATACTAAGTCTTTTGCTTACAGGTAACAAGTTTAACCAAATTAGGTCTATACCTTGATATTTATAACCCAAACAACTCCAACC
Source organism: Silybum marianum (assembly GCA_036898165.1). NCBI lineage: Eukaryota > Viridiplantae > Streptophyta > Magnoliopsida > Asterales > Asteraceae > Silybum > Silybum marianum. The sequence continues at coordinate 629,822 of CM072531.1, read as the reverse complement.
AAATTAGGTCTTTACCTTGATAATTATAAAACTCGACTTTTATGCTTATGGATCCATTACATTCTAGCCATAAAATTATACGACTCTAATTTAATGACCAATGCATCCAAAACATGTAACATAATATATAATAACGCCATATTTGCATATAAATCCAAAATCTCGACATATAGTCGTTTAAATCAGACAATTGTCCATGAGACTCATTTTAGTCAAAATCGAGCAAAAGCTCTATAACTCATCAGTTATGTGATCTACTCAAAATAGTGGTTGTGACAAACCATTTTCCAAATGAAAACATATTCATATATTTTCAAAGTGGCTTGAAATGTAGTAACATGTAATTCCAACGTTTTATAAATCAAATACTCAAAAGATGCAAATACAACCAAATAATCTTCATTTAGATGGTAATGCACCCAAATGACTCACACTTATACTTCATTTATCAAAATATCTAAAAACTCAAGTATAAGCCTCATGCATGATTTATAAACTATTTTATGCCAAATATGCAAAACCTACCCAAATACTTAAACATTTGATAATAACAAATAAAACATATTAATACATTAAAATGGACACTTTTGGCATGTACACTGTAACACCCCTAAAAATGGGAGTTAATTTAAACCGAAAGGTAAATGCGGAATATATAAAATCACCCAATAATTGGGGAATGAGTATGGGAGTTCACATCTATGAATGGAGTACTAAATCAACAACCTATTAATCTACATAATACAATACATAGATTATGTTTGGGTATTGCTAATATTTCTCAAAACAATTGTTCTAAAATCTCCAATAATTACACTTTAAGGTGTAATCTCAAAAAGGGTGCCCTTTCTTGGCACAACACTCTGCTCCTCTCTAAGGAGCCCCATCAACCTACTCACCTGCTAAACAACATTTAAAATCAAGTGTTAGGCTTACGCCTATTGAGAACAAACAGTTAAATGGATAAAGTAGTAAAGTAATTTAAATAACAATGCGGTACATTTTATCCAATTTAACTTTACTTGAAAGCTTACTCTTGATGAGCAAGAGTCTTTTCAAAACAATCGGGGGAGACCCGATATTTCCATTAGTCATGACGAAACACAAGGTAGTCACGAACCAATTTTAAGGGGCCGCACAAAGAATTGCACGCAAATTCCACAATGCAAATTTCATCGACATCTACCAAATTCCAGTACAATAGTCGTTTGTGCACCTGCCCTCTCCTCAAGAATCGCACGCAAATTCCACAATGCAAATTCCGAGTGAGTGAAAGGATAGACAGGAAATAACACGCAAATTCCACAATGTCAAATTCCAATTTAAAAGATAAGTCAGACTATCTTTCACGACAAATAAATACAGATTCTTATGCCTATGAATCCATACTGGCCAGTCTAATAATCAAATACATCAAACAAGATGTTTTGATAGTTTTCCAAACATTAAAAACCTTTTCATAAACCATTTCCTTTGAAATACGGATTTTACCGAAAATTAGGTCAAACCATTTTGGTACAAAAACCAAATATAACTTCATCTTAGAACATCTCCAAGTATTTTAAACCATTAGTGATGCTCATTTCATCACCTACAACAAAATACCTAAATTTCTCATTTTGACCTAAAACCTCCAAACTTAACCCAAGTACATAAATACTTGAAATCGTAATCTTAAAATCAGTAAATACAACATTTATAACAAGTATTTTAGTTTATAAAGTTTGGATTTGAACTCACTAAGCTAGGATTAGGAAAACCCTAGAAAATCTTCCAAAAATGGTTAAGAGGATGAAGTAGGTGGTACACTTGAACACTTGAAGCTTGGAACCTTTAATCTTCAACAATGGTGAGCAATCAATGATTTGGGTGGAAAAAAACTGAGTAATAAATGCTCCAGAAGTCTCCCTTTAGGGTTTGGTCTCAAGAGTAAATGCTAAGAAAGAAATCTGATATCTGGTATAAATGATATTTTAGCTTAAGTCTCATTTTTATACTCCAATCACGAACTGTTACCTCGGCTACTACCTGACAATGGTTAGGTCGCAATTTGCAAGATCACTTACGGTACACAAACTGCTACCTGGGCTGCTACCTTACCATGGTCAGGTCGCAATTTTAGGTTGCAATTTGCAAGATCACTTACGGTACACGAACTCCTACCTGAGCTGCTACTTGAGCTTGGTCAAGCTGCAATTTTGCAAGATTACTTACGGTACATGAATTGCTATGATGGATTGCGACCTGACCATGGTCAGGTCGCAATTTCAGTCGCAATTTGCGTCAGATTTTCCCAAAAGACCTTAACACCCTACTTATTGAAATACTCAACTTGCATTTATTAAAGAGGTCGAGAGACGTGAAATTCAGGGTGTTACATACACCTTGTAATGTTCATATGGTGTTCGTCGGAATAAGGTTCACCAGAGATAGGAGGGATGTGTGAGAAGAGATGAGAGGTAAGATTTCTAAAATACCTAAATTGCTCTTTAATTTAAGTTAAGTTAATATTACCATAGTTATTAATTTCCCAATTTATTATTTGTTTTGTGGTTGAGATTGGATCTCACAATTATTACAAGTTATTAGGTTCTCTTTTGAATGACCTCCTATATATCTATATCTATATCTATATCTATATCTATATCTATATCTATATCTATATCTATATCTATATCTAGGCTCAGGTTCAAGGGAAAACCTGATTTTTTTTTCAAGAACACCTTGAGTGCCTTTATCTAGACGGTATGCAAAAATGTATACTGGTAATCTGTAACATGCACATATGCATAGAAAAAAAAACAGTTTCAATCACTTGTATTCATTTGTGCATACGGTCTATGCACAAGTGCATATTGTCTAGATGGAGGATTCCAATAGTGTTCTTTAGTTTTTTTTTTGAAGTTTTCCCCTCAACCTCCACCCCCCCCCTCTCTCTCTATATATATATATACACTATATATAGGGGCAGGTTCAGATGAGAACTCAAATTTGGTTGTGAACGTAAGGACAAATGGGAGCGCAACATGTGTCATATTCAGATTGATTTTACAATCGATGTGTTATTCCATAACTTTTAGAGGAAGAAGAGAATAATAACATGCAAAGATTTTGTCTGATTTAGGTGCCCAGTTAGTTGTCAAACAGGCCCCATCATTGTCCTACGAACTTTAAGGTATATGGCTACAATTAGTTTTGATAACCTTGTAAAAGTAGAACCAATTAAAATGCCATGTGAAACAAACATTTCACGTATGAATTGTTCATATAAAGTCATACGCAATTGGAAGTGCTATTAAATATGACTTTACATCAATTCATATAAAGTCATAGGCAATTGGAAGTACTATTAAATATGACTATGATGTAAGAGCATTTTCAAGAGCATCTCCATAATTTTCTCTAATATAGAGAACCAAAACTAAAAATCTCTAGAATATATTATATTTAACTCCAAGAGCATCTCCATCTTGGAGATTACAAAATTTATTATATTATTAAAATAATCTATATTTTTAATAAAATATTATTTATTTTATCTAAATATTTAATTTCAAATTTTCTTATTGGTGGAACATAATAAAGATATAGTTTACCTCTCATGGTAATCATTTTTGGAGATGTGTTCAAATGTGGAGATTTTTCTAATCTCTTTCATAGTTTCTTCATTTGGAGAAAGTTTTGGAGATGCTATTTGAGCAAAAAAAATGCTCAAAATCTCTATTTACTTCATTTTAGAGATGTTGGAGATGCTCTTAAGTTACCACGATTAGAAAAATGTTTTACATATTGAACACGTGAAATTATGTTCTCGAGTTTATGAAGGAAGGGAAAGAAAAGAAAAGGAAGGGAAAGAAGAGAAAAGAATGGGAGAGAAAAGAAAATAATTTTTTTATTTGTGTTCTTGAGATAGAAATGATGGGAATGAAAGAGAAAGAAAGAAAATAAATTTTAATGTTATTGAATGGGAGAGAAAGAAAAGCAAAGATGTCATTTTTACAAATATATATCCTTATTTATTTTAGAGTAAATTACAATTTTGGTCCCTGTGGTTACCATCTACTATCAAGAGTAGTCCTTATTTCAAATTAATTACAATTTTGACCAATATGATTGCCATTTGGTTTCAATTTTGGTCACTGTGGTTGCCACTTGGTTTCAATTATGATCCTTCTGTCTAATTTCTGTTAAAATAATCTGTTAACTCATGGGCATTTTAGTCCTTTTATAATTTATGTAATTTTTAATTATAAATTTAAATACAAAAATAGATATATTATTATTCTTATTATTATACAAAACTAGTTACATCTTTGTGGTCAACCACCACCACCACAACCTTTTCCGGACAATTACCACCTTCTTCGGTCAACCACCGTCGTCACCTTCTCCGGCCAACCATCAGGTCATCTTCTCCGGTGTATTAAAGATCAAATCAAACCAAAAAATGAAGAACTCTAAAGAAAAAACAGTGTCTTCCGGGTACAGCAAAAATATGAACAAGTTTCTTTAAAACAAACCCAAGAATGAGGATTCAAGGTCAAACCAAATCCAAAATGAACTCTGAAAAATCTAGTCAGAGTCTCCGATATAAAAAAATATCAACAAAACTTTGAAACAAACCCAAAACTGATGCCAGATCCAAGCTCAGACCAAATCCAAAATAAAGAACTCAGGAAAAAAATCCATATCCAGAGCAAAAGCTAATGCCAAAATTAACAAAAAAACCCAAATTAAACCAAATCCAAAATCAAGACCCTCATTCTAAAATCATAAATAGATCTGAATTAAACTCAAAAACCTAATTCCAAAATTAAACTTAAAAACCTAATTCCAAAGTCATACCTAAATTAAACTCAAAACCCTAATCCCCAAATTAAACTCAGATCTAAAACTTTATTTGAAAAATCAAACTCAAATCGAAAATGAGACTAAAACCATTTTACACAAAGGGTGCTTCGATCTATGTAGAGGACGAGTTCTGACGGAGAGGACGACTATCGCCGGAGTTCTGATGGAGAGGACGACTGTCGTCGGAGTTCTAATGGAGAGGAAGAAGAAAAACCATGGTAGTAATCAGAGGTAGCCGACGATCGAAGGGATCTGGGATCTCGAGATGTAAACGAGAGGATCTGGTGGTGATTATCGAAGTTCTGATTAGAAAAATCTCAACTCAATCCAACACATTCAAAAGTATAACCCAAACCAACCCAACCTTTGCGGGTGAAGACCGGTTGGGTTGGGTTGGGTTGGGTTGGGTTGGGTTGACGAGTTTGTAGTCACATAAACTTGATGAATGAAATAACTTATAAGACTTAAGTTTATAGTACCAAACTATAAAGCGTCATCTCTAAAAAGGTTGTAGTAGGTTTATAGGACGTTTTTGGGCTTTTCAACAAGCTTTTTAGTACACTTTTTAAATAAAGTCTCATATCAGTTATTTTATAGAAACATTTTGATAAGTGTCCTATAAACACATTTATTGATAGGACCTTGTGTTCATATGACATTTTTTCAAGTAGTGTCGTATAAAATAACTAATACAACACTTTATTTTAAAAGCGTCATAAAAATTTGTTAAGACGTCCAAAAGAATCTTATAAACCTATTGTAAATCTTTTAGATCAGACACTTTTTTGCTTCGTCCTACAAAGTATCATATTAAGACGCTTAGACATTTTAAGCATTCTATAAAACCTAATGTTGTTGTAGTGAAATGCTATAACTAAGCGTTTACTTTCCACTAAAGTACAACATCAAATGAGAGAGTCTTTGGATTGATATGTTCGTCAACTAAATATCTATCAATATCATTCAACAATCTTGAAAGGTGTAAACCAATTTCAACAATCTTAATTGACGCTTTGGCGGTTTAGCGGGTTGACGGTTTAGTGGGTTGGGTTTAATTGGGTTGTTAGCAGGTTGGTTTGGGTGGATTTCACAGGTTGACGGTTTTTTGTACACCCCTAATAAAAATCCATATATTCACTTTAAGTTTTTAAAGTGCTCACTAAGATCTTGAAAGATTTGGTGCCAAAGAAGTGATCCCTACAACAAGGTGAGTCCAACAATGTTATACTCTTGTATTATGATCCAACAAGATAATAGGGAAGATGGTGTTAAAGATGTTATTTTATAGGGAAGATGGATCTTTTCTTAAACTCGCCTTCCCATTAGCTTCTAAGTTATACCCTTTTATTTTCCTTTTCTACAAAGTGTTGAGAGTGGGTGGTACTCACCAATACCCACCAATTGCACTAAAGCACCTATGCTTTTCGGCTTTGTATCTCATATGCGGGTGTTTTTAAATAAATTGTTGTCTTCCAAAAAAAATTAAATCATTTTAAAGAACATAAATATCTTTGAGGTTCTACCATCAAAAGAGCATCGAGTTTCTATGATATCTCCAACATGATGATTTATATTTTTGAAATACCTATAAGATAATCGGTAAACGAAAACTTGAGAATCGTACCAAAATGAGTTGAATACCAAATCAACAACTCACTCAGAAATGTACTTTAATAGAAGCACCAAGCCACATTCTTCCGGTATCCAACAATCTAAAGCATCCACAAGATCAACGACTTCACCAACAGTAATCTATAACAAGGTCAAACCATTCAAAAGAAGAAAGATGATGAACATATTAATCCACCATAGACGAGTAACAAAATTATTTAACATCTACGTGACATAAAATTATAAAAAATATATACTTAAATATGTATATATATATATATATAAATGGAATATCATTAATGAGAATCGGATAAAGTGTGATTTAGTAAAAATATAGTTAACAGAAATTTTTTCGTAGGGTGTGTTGCCTTTTTCTGATAAAACCCGTATGGCTCATAGGATAAATATGTTTTTTTTATCAATATTCCACCTTTTTGTGCATCAAATATGGCCTAAACACTTTGATTTTGATCAAAATTTATGCATACCAGTTAATCAGTCTTGGGTTATATATAATCTATCTCTTCTACTACGTTGTAGGAAGCATTTGTGGGATATAATTTGGGTTGGTAGCTGGATGGAATTTTTATGGCTTGGCTTGTTTGTTTTGTTGAGTTTTCTATAAGTGGCAGATCTAGAAAGTTTTATGATTAGGAGCATATTCAGGGTGTTAAAAAGATAAATATAAATATATAACTCATCCAAACCAAAACGATTTTAGGTTATTCGATGTTTAAATGGTTCGCTTAATCAGATAAGAAAACTTATTCGGTTCGGTTTTTGGTTATTTTTTTACTATTTCGGTCACACCAAGCGCATTATACCCAGTACTACTTATTTATGTTACTATTTCAGTTAAGATAAAAAGAAGTAGACATATTGTACATTAACATAAAATTCGACTAATTCAGGACAAATTAATAGCCAAAGAAACAAATCAACGAATATGTTATCAAATTAATAGCATTATAGCAAATAAAATAATAAAAAGATTATTACTTTAATAGGGTTGGAAACTTAATTGAGAATTGAGGGCATTAAAGTTAAGTGATGGGGCAATTATTGGTATTTTAGCTAAATTTAATTTACCACCACTTTAATTGTGACAAAGGCCATGTTTGTGGGGGGCAATGGCCCCTATCACCTCAACATGCATCCACCCTTGTATACGGGCCATATTACAATTGGTCTGATAAACACAATTGGGCCAAGAAACTTTATACAATTTAACAATAGTTCCAATGTTTCATGTCCGGTTCACATATGAATGTTTAAAACTAGAGATGTAAAATAAAGAAATTTACTAGCTAGTTGAACAGATGAACCGATTGTTTAAAACCAGATGAACCGTAAATGCACATAGATCGATGGTAAAAAAAATTAAAACCATAAATATGTGTATCCATACGTACTTCTACACATGTACCGGTCAGATGTGTGAGAAACACCAGATAAATGAGGAATGTAGATGAAAGATGAATCGAACATACCAGATAAAAATTAAATTGATGATATTTGTTCAAATGTGTAATTTGTGTGGTGTGTTCTTAAGGGGGTCCTAAAGATGGATAAGTGGGTATTCATGTGCACAAAAATGAAATTACACATGATCTATGGTGAGTGTTAAAATTGACGTTTTGCTAATCTATGAACAATCAGATAATACTTTTCTTTAAATTAGCGTCAATCTATATTTGCGTGACGGAGTTTGAAACTTGAAAATTAACTATAATAGTTGCATGCCTAAATTTGGCCAAACCCTTTAAAGACAACATGTTCAACCAATGAATAGATATTTACGTGGTACTAGCACTTATATATAAAATTATAAAAGAAAAAATCATGCAAATAAGATCAAATGTTTTTTATCTACCAGGTACCATTTGTAGACCCGTACATGCACCCGTTTTGAAACCTGTTTTTTCTATTCTACGAGTACAATTATATAAAGTATTACTGACAAATTACGAACAAAATTCCGTTTGTAATTGTTACTAAAAGCATTAATAAACGTCGAAAATGTGTCGGTAACGCGTAAGAGAGTAAACCCAACATTCATTAATTACCCTTCAACAATAGCAGTTCCTCAAGAATCAATGGGTAATTTTTTATATGTCCTCAAATAAAGTGTCAGTAATGCATGGGTTTTCCTTTTATTTTATCAAGTATAAAATGCTTCTTTTTTGATGTTATATTGTTATATCAAATTGTATTTACAGCCAATAAGTTATAAATCTCCGTCAGTTATTTTTACCAATCCATTTTACACTTGCAAATATTTTCGATGAATAATCCGTTAGTTTTTAATGCTTTCGACCGGTCACCAATAGTTTCTTTGTCAATGAACGTGATTCTTTATTAAGCTATTGAACACACTTTTAAAACAAAGAGTAGTATCAGTTCTTTTTCGCAATACACGTACAAGACACTATTCTCAAATAATAGCATATTAAAAGTTAATTAGATGTTTTATTTTAAAAATGTGATATTAAACTTGCTAAGACGTCCAAAAATGTCCTCTAAACATATTGCAACGCTTTTATATAGGACACGCAATTGTTTGGTCTTATAAACGTAAGTTCTATGAAACAATTTATTTGAACATTTAGGGGATGTTTGGTTGGTTTGTCATTAAGTCTTGTATCAATAAAACTGTCTGTCTGGATTAATCTGTTTATATAGATTGGGAAGATTTTTGTTTTGGAAGGTTTTTTCATAGATGGAACAAACGTGTTTTTTAATTGGGATGGGGGTTTGGAAAAAACTTGGCTTTTTGGATAAATCTCCCCCTAGAAGCTTACTGGATAAGTCACTTTCTGTATTATTAAGCCACTACCAAACAGTCATGTATAGCTAACCAAATAAGTTGTGACTCCATTAAGCTCCTTAAGTTGCTAACAAACAATCCCAAAGACATTTTACTAAACATCATGTAACCAAAATTTGCAGTAATACTTTTATCTTGAAAAGGTTCATGAAACCAAAGAGAGTTGCTTCACATTTTGCACTATTTGTTTAATCAACTTCTATAACCAATAGTTGATCGACAAGCCTTTCAGATGACACTCTTAGAGTTATAATCTCGTTTCTTCTCAATACCGAAACGGGATGCTAAGGAAGTACCTAATAGTTATATGTTACCACATCATCTACCTCATAACATTGGAATAAAAATCTTTTGCTTAAATTCTCACGTCCCATTCTTGTTTATCAATCACATAATTACAGATCATCAAAAAGATAAAGTGAACAGAATTTAAATAAATTTACATTAGATAAAAATTTATTTGCCTTTACGTGATTGAGGCACAAAGAAAGGACAAAATATTTTAGTACATGTGATTTTTATTCATAGCATTACATGGAAAATCCTTAACTCTCTCGAATGAATAGAAACGAGTGTGTCGGGACCATCTAAAACTCGAGACCATACCAATTTATATCTAAGACCCTCTGTGTTCGATTAGTAGGTACAAGCTTCACCATAACTATTCATTTATAGTAGAAAATGTGAACGTAGATTTTACTAATAAAACCACAACTTGGTTCTTGAACAAATGAATCCTAATGTTGTACCACAATAAAATCGATGATGTTCAAACAATATATTTATAGGACCAAACTATAAATAATTGTGCACCTATAAAAGTGTTATGTTTCTGGATGTCTTAACAAATTTTATAACACTTTTGAAATAAAACGTCATATTAGTTTTTTATTTGACATTATTTGAAAATAATCAACTAAACCAAGTAAATCTCAGACAAGGTGGTGTACTTGAAGAAAACCATCACTAACGATAATGTTGCGAATATGTTCATCAAATTTGGGTCAGTTCAAAGACTGTGTTATTGTCGTTAGGTACTTTGTGGGAAATATGAGAACATTACTTCGAATGAAATAACGACATCTTTGGGGAGTTATTGTTTGGTATGTGTTTTGGGTTGCTTAACTCGTTTCATTTTATTAAGATTGCGCACTTGAGGATTTTTACTTTTATCTTTGACTGGTATTGGCCGATTCGAAGTTGTCCACGGTCAAAATGTATTTTGGTACCTCATGTCAATAACTATCAACTATTATTCATTCGATTGGTTCATAGTTCAGTTAGTTGGATGATTTGCACATCATGGTGGAATGTTGAAAAACTTAGTTATGGTAAGTCTTTTGTGATGTTGTACAAATACCCATGGGACTAAAAAATGATCGTGGCCACTTTTGAGGCCACCTAAGTGGCACTATCTCCATTCTCCAAGCCACGTCATAGACCATTTAAATGAAGACACTTCAATATTTCAGGCCACTTAGGCCGAAACCAAGTATGGTCACCCGCATCCATGTCATGCTTTCCTTGTCTCGCACACAAACTAACAAAGTCCACCTTACATGCTACCTATGTGGTGCTGGAAGTAGTCGAATCCCTTTTGTCCAAGAAAAGGCTTATGCCTTGGGGTCTTGAGAAGCCAGCACCACATGACTTACCTTCCTCTTTGGGTTTTCCTTTGTCTTTAGTTAGGTTACCAAAATTAGTAACTTTATTCTGGGAAACATTCGGAGTTGATTTGTTGATCCATGGATCTTGGAAAAACGTTGTAATCGTTCTCAGTTAGTAATAAATCGAACTCTCTCTCTCTCTCTTTCCCTTATCAACGTACACTATCACATTGATAATGGAACCAAATCTCGTTGTCTCGTATCGATTTACTTGCCCCTTTGTTATTTGATATATTTGATATAATTTCTATATTTATGTTAGTGGATTGGTAAGAATCATGAGATTGTAACATACCAATATTTTGAATTCTTGGTCTTATTACACTGTCGGGTCAGTTTTGATTTTGATTTATTGTTATCGGTTTGGGATCGTAAATCTGTTAGGAATACGATATTATAATTGCGACCAACACCTTCAAAATACATATAAAAATACAAGCGATATATATAGCTTTATATCCCTTAATCAAATATTTCTTCTCTTTAAACTTCTTGGTAGAGATACTCAGGTAGTCGTGGTTTAGCAATGACTACAAGTGGCTTCGCTAAGCTTAGATCGTCATGGTTTTCGACAAGCTTCATGACCGACTCATTATCTGGCGGCTCCCAGGTGAACCCTTGAACCAATCTAGCCAACAACATCGTAGTGATGGTCGAACCCAACTCCACTCCAGGACAGCCACGTCTCCCGGTGCTAAATGAGAGCATTCTTAGCTCATTGTCCGAAAGAACCACTTGTTGTCCATCCACATCCAGATGTCGATCGGGATCAAACCGCATTGGATCCATCCACACATTTGGATTCCTTCCTAACCCAGGTCGACTAAGCATCACATGACTACCCATGGGAATGAAGTAACCGGCAATTGTAGTATCCTTCATCGAAACATGGGGTTGATTGAAAGGTGCAAAAGGATGCAGCCTAAAGGCTTCCTTGATGCATGCTTTTATGTAATTGAGTTGGGGGAGATCTCGCTCTTCGACTAGCCGATAACGACCTACCTTATGGTCCAACTCCTTAACCGCTCGTTTAAGGATCATGGGTTCTTTGATCATCTCTCCCATCACCCATTCTATTGCATTTGAGGGATTATCAATACCCGCAATCATTAGTTCCTAAAATTAGGAAGAAACAAATTAAAGAGAATTGCAACAAATAAAAAAGTAATGCTCAAATAAATGACATGCATACAAAGATAATAGCATTATATGATTGGTATCTTGATGTAAACAATAATTATCGTAATCACTAAGAGTAGCATGTAAAAATAGTGGGCGGTTGTGAGTCTTACTATGATTTGCGCTTTGATCTCCTCTAGTGTAAGCTTAGGGCTTTCAAGTTTAATAAGAACGTCAAGCAAATCATCTACTACCGTTCGAGCTCCATCTTTCCACATTTGAATTCGTTCATGTATCAACGGATCTTGATACTTTCGAACACTTTGAATAGCAGTCCTCATCATTTTCTCATGGCCATCAAAATCAGTCTTCCCTCTCAACCATGGGAAATAATCAGTGATACAAAAGGCATAATGATATTTGAGGATGGTGAAAGTAGCTGTGACATGTTCGATTTCTTCTTCACCTGACCCTCCATCTTCCATTCCTTCCCCAAAGAATCTTGTGCCAAAAACCATCTTCCTTATCAAGTTTCCAACGAATTGTTGGCTCACATTTCTAATATTTATTAATCCTCCGCTAGTTAGATTATCTTGTTTCTCTATTTGATTGCATATGAACCTAAGCAAGTGATTCGCTTCTTCGTCTCGTTTGGGTTGGAGCCATTTGTGTACTCGTGAAGAGAGAATATCGTGGGTTAGTATTCTTCTCATCTTTCTCCACTGGTCCCCAAAAGGAGACATACTGGTTGTTCGATAGCCATCACTTATTAGATAAGCTGACAAGATTTCAGGCCTTGAAGAAAAAATTATATCTTGCTTCTTTAGGAACTCACATGCTAGGTTTGGGCAAGAGACTGCGATGACATGGGTCGAAGGTCCTAACCGAATGCAAACAATCGGGCTGTTGAACTGCACCATGAGCTTGTCGATCCAACGAAAAGTTGGTCGATTTAGGAGCATTTGCATGGTGCAACCGATGAATGGCAAAGAGGTTGGACCAGGTGGTAGTGGATTTGAAGATTTCTTGATTAGAAACTTTAAAAACAATCTAAGGATGATGATGATGATAACGGGGACAATGGATGAAGAAATTGGTGGTGATGATGAAGGCAAAGAAGTTGACCATGAAGTTGGAAACATGGTGACGTAGGTTTTTAGTAGTGAAAGGAAGTCATTCATGAGATCTGTCTTCATTATTAAATATAACTTTTGATATTTTCAGCATATGTTTGAGGGTATTTATAGTGGGAAAAATAGTGTTTTCATCCAATGATGTTCATGTTCCATCAATCAGATTTTTACGTCATTTTTACATTTTTGGCACTAATGAGACCTTTTGTCTTTTGTTTATTAATTAATTGAGTGTCAGAATAAAATAATAATGTAATTTTTAATATGCATTTTAGTTACATATAAGGTCACTAATTAATGTGTTGAGGAATATATATGTATCACATGGCTTAAAAATCACCCGTATGTCTCTCTTTATCTCCTTTTTTACACACTTTGTTAAAGGTGTTAAAATAAGAATAATGTCAACCGATACAACAAACTGATTTTTATAGGACGTTTAAATTTTTTAAATATCCTAATAGAATATTTTATAGAACTTAGATTTATAGGACAAACCATTAAATGTTTTATTTAACGTTAAAATAGGTTTATAAAATGTTTTTAAACATTTTAACAAGTTTTTTATGACATTTTTGGAGTAAATTGTCCTATTAGATATTTTATAGGACACTTTTGAGAAGTGTCCTATAAACCCATGTTTTTATAAGATAATTTTGTTTAAAGAACACGTTTTCAAATAGTATCGTATAAAATAGTAATTCAACATTTTATTTTAAAGGCGTCATAAAATATTTGTTAAAATGCCTAAAAGTGTCATAAAAACTTATCATAACACTTTTAGATATGACGTCTTTTGATTTGTTCATATAAACCTGTGTCTTATAAATTATATTTTAAGACACTTTTTCATTTTAGATTTCTTATAAAATCAACTTTGTTGCAACGAACTTAGAGCATCCACAATGGTAGAACCTCCAAAAACATCAGTTGTCATATTTTTTTCCTGTCACATCCTTGCCACCTAAACAAAACAAAAACCTTCATAAAACTCTAATATGGAGGTTGTTACAAAAACCCCACTTTTCTTATTTTTAATTTATAAAATATAATTTTATTTACAGATTATTATATAAATTTAAATATATTTATATATTAAAAAATTATTAAAAATTGCAAATATAATTTATTAATTTTCACTTTTCTATATTAGTTTTAATTTGGTAATTTATATATTTTGTTAACATGTTTGAAAAAACAATTAATTCATAGGTTTTATAGAATGTCGGGGATATAGAGAGTTTGGGGGTATTTGAAAGTCTTCTTGAATTTCAATGTCTTTTTCTATTTTTTTTCAAGGAAAGGTGTGAAGAAATTCTTATATGGTGACCTCTATATTTATAACAATTTAATGTATTTTTTAAAAATAAAAAAGATATTTACAATTATCAATTGACCTTTATAAATTAATTATATATAAGTATATAAAAATAAGCTAAATATAATAATATGCCGAGATAATTAAAAAACTTATATAAAATTTTAAATAAAAAAAATCATAATATTTAATATTTATATTTTTTAAGCAATTTTTACTTATATGTTTTATAATTTTATTAAAATAAAATAAAATAATAAAAATAATAAAAAATTAAAAAAGAATGTTTAAAAAAACTGTGTTCTTGTTCAAGCATCTGGATACCTATAGAAATATGTAAATGAACAAGATAATATACTTCAGAGTAAATCTTTTTACAGAAACTTTCAAAAAAACCTAAAAAAGATCCTTTATTGTAGATGCTTACAAAAAAAAGTAAGAAAAGTTGAATAATATCTGATTTTATGTTTAAATTACAAGTGATGCGAACAAGCCAACAAAACTAATTCAATTAAAATAAAATTTGATTCGGCTGAAGTAATTTAATCACCATAAAATTTTAAATTTAAAAAAAGTAAACTAGGATTTTGGTCCCTGTGGTTTACCATTTATAATGATTTTGGTTTCTATGATTTAAAAACTGCTTTTTTGGTTTTTGTGGTTTCATTTTGCTTCTATTTTCGTCCTTATATCTAACAGATGTTAAAAGGTTTTGAAAATTTACATATTTGATCCTTGTGTTATATAAATTTTAAATATTTAATCCTAAATTTCATTTATTATTTACTATCAACACTTATATATATATATTTATTTATTTATTTATATATATATTATCATTCTTATTTTTCTTTCTTTAATATATTTTAATACTATATATATATATATGTTATTTTTTATAGAGTAAACTCTAATTTTGGTCCCCCTGGTTTATGAAAATATTTGAAAATAAGACCTAAACTTTAATAACTCTAGAAACCGTCTTCGTAGTTTTCATTTTGTTTTGAAAATAGTCCCACATCTAGTCTCTTAATAATCACTATTAAAGTCATGGGTAATTTTGTCATTTCATCCTTTACTTGATTTCTTTAAAGAATTTAAATATATAATCATAAGTATTACTATATTTATATTATTATTTAATTTATATATATTATAAATTATAACTTTTTTCTCTCTCTAAACTCTTATCCCCATTTTAAGCCGGTGAATTACCAAACCCACCACCGGCCACCGCCAATACCTTATACCCTCCACCTTTGTATCTCTCTCTCTCTCTCTCTCTCCACTTGCAGGTTATGTGATCAGCGTCGAAGTGCAAGGGGGTGTGGTGTGGGATGGATGTTTTCTCGCCGGCGATGGAGCAGGAGTGAAGGATTGACGTCGGCACTCATTCTCCGGCAGCATCTACCGGCCACCTCCACCGCAATCTCTATGAAACCTCTACTCTCCACCGCCACCTCTATGAATTGATGATTAGAACCCTCCAGAAAATGAAACCTCACTGTTTTTGGGCGGTAATATATTTTAAATTTTATAGGAAAACTATAAAATATTTAAAAAGACTAAAACACCCCTTATTTACCAGAAATTTTTTAACGGAGTTAGCAATAAATGACCATTTTCAAAGCAAAATAAGAAGCACGAGGACAGTTTCTAGAGTTACTATTTTTTATATATTTTTTGATACTTTATTTATTTATTTATAATTACTAAAAATAAATAACTTTTTTAATATTTTAATTAATAACTCTTTTTATTATTTAGTCCAAGTTTTATTATTTATTTAAAAGTGATTGATTTTTTGTTAACGTTTTTTAAAAAAACTGATTGGTTTAAAATTAGGAAAAAATTGCGAATCATTAATATTATTGACAAATAAGTGATATTTTATTTTCAAATTTTTAAATTTATTTTAAATTATTATTTGAGTTAATAACTCTTTTAATTATTTAATCGAAGTTTTATTTATTTATTTAAAACCGGTTGGTATTTTTATTAAACTTGTTTTAAAAATAGATTGTTTTAAAATGAAAAAAAATTATGAATCATTAAAATTGTTGATAAATGTGTGATATTTTTTTTTAAAAATTATCATCTGAAAAAGTGTATTTAATAAAAACAACTGATTGGATATAAATAAAACTAATTTTTTTCTCGAATTCTATTTAAAACTTTTTCAAATGATAATTTAAAATAAATATAAAACTTTGAAAATAAAATATCACTTATTTGTCAATAATATTAATGATTCGCAATTTTTTCCTAATATTGAACCAATCAGTTTTTTTTTAAAAACGTTAATAAAAAATCAATCGCTTTTAAATAAATAATAAAACTTGGATTAAATAATAAAGAGAATTATTAATTAAAATATTAAAAAAATTATTTATTTTTAGTAATTATAAGTATATAAAAAAGTATCAAAATATATATATAAAATAACATATATAGTATTAAAATATATTAAAGAAGAAAAAACAAAAATGATAATATATAAGTGCCAAATTATAATTAGTAATACAATAAATGAAATTTAGGATTAAATATTTAAAATTTATATAATACAAGGACTAAATATGTAAATTTTCAAAATCTTTTTAACAGTTTCGTTAACTCTGTTAGATGTAAGGACGAAAATCAAAGCAAAATGAAACCACGGGGACCAAAAAAGCAGTTTTTAAACCACAGGGACCAAAATCGTAGTTTACTCTTTAAAAAATTATACCAAAAATAGTATAGTTTTTCTTTAAATTGACACCAATATCATTATATAATTTTTGAAATTGTAAATTACAATTTCCATACGAAACATTATATATAAGTTAACTGATGTTTTGCTATATGAAATTAAACTTCAGTATTTTAAGTTGTGTTTCACGTTAAAACAAATTATTTTATTAAATCGTCAAACAATATTGTATCGTTTCATACCTTGTTGACTACAATAAAATTAGGTTTATAAGATATCATCAATTTTTAAGAGACATCATTTCATATCTTGTTGACTATAATAAAATTCGGTTTATAGGACACCACCAATTTCTAAGAGGCTATTTTTTATAAGACTTATGTCTTGTTTGTTTTTTCTTTTTCAGGTCTTAATTGCCTCTTATGTCTGAATCGGTCAGAAATTTTCACATTCAAATTGTTTGTTTTCTATTATTTTTAGAATTCAGACTTCAGCACCTCTTAAAAAACAAACGCCACCTTAGGTTATAGTACCAAAAAATAAAACGTCTTATTTAAAGGGATTGTAATAAGTTTATATGATCTTTTTGGACGTCCTAACAAGTTTTTTAGGACACTTTTAATACATAACGTCAAATTAACAATTTTATGACATTTTTTTGAAAGTATCCTATAGCATAAACCCATTTTTATAGGATACTTGTTTTTATAGGACAAATTTTCAAATAGTGTTCTATAAAATTGCTAATGTGACGCTTTGATCATAATTGTCCTAAAAACTTGTTAAATCGCCTTTAGATAAGACACTTTATTTTTAGTTCTATAAATTCAGTCTTATAAAGTGATCTATTGGGACACCTAAATTGGTGGCGTTCTATAAACCAATTTTATTGTGGTGGTTGTTTCATTGAGTGAACTTTTTTTCCTGTATTTCACGTCGTGTATCACGTCAGGAATACTTGTTTTTTTCACACTGTAAAACATTCCTGTATTTCACGTCACGTTCATTTCCGACGACATTTATATTTTTATACTATGAAGAAACACTATGTTATTTCATGATATGTTGCTTTACTGTGTGAAACAGAACTTTAATATTTCCACGTCAGTCACATTTGATTTTTCACATTGTAAAACAACATTGTTGTTTCACATTGTTGTTTGTTTCACAATGTAAAACAATACTCAAGTCTTAATACAATTAAACATATTATAACATTAGAAATATTCTTCATCTAAACAAAACATGAAAGAAATTAGTATTTTAATATATTTCAACAAATTCTATGAATAAATAAGATTCAACAAAAAGAAGTATTAACAACAATTATAAACTCATGAGAATGCGAATGAGAGAGAGAAAAAAAAAGTTCAAATGTAAACTTAAATTTAGTTGTGAACGTAAGGATAAATGAGAACGAAACACGTATCATATTCAGACTGAATAATAAAGTAAAATATTCAGACTAAATGTAGTGATATTCAGACTGAATAATACTATATTCAGGCTATAATTTTTTGGGTTTCTTAAATCTTTTAATTTTTCTATACTACGATATTATATATATTGAAGAAAAAATTTGGACCCCTAATATTTGTAGGTCCTGGGCATGCGCCCATGTATCCCTCCTCCAAGGACAACCCTTGATAGAGATGATATGTTTTAGGAGATGATACATCAAGGTGATTGTTTCTTTATGCTGCTTCATTTATGCTTAATTAATTTGTCTTGAGGTCTGAAGTTCAAATTCAAGAAAGAATAAAAATCCCCTTGTGGCCATGAAGATTCAAATGCAGTGACTCTGGGCTACCCGCGAAGGGGGTGGTCAACCTAGGATTAGTCGACTCATATAACGGGTTGGATATCCAGGTTAAACAAAAAAACCTCTAACCCTAAAGCCTAAACTTGTTTTTTTTAGAACTAGCGGAGGATAAAGTTAGTTGTTAGCTTTGTACTCGGGCACATTAGAGCGGTTCAGGTACCCCTGGCGTCCCGCAATCGCCTCCCTTTCCAACACCATAATTCTCCGAATTCGCCTGAGGAAAAGCCCCTTGCAAGGCTCGAACTTGAGACCTACAAGGGCAAAACCCCCCAAGGTTTCCCTTGGTGGCCAACTGAGCTAGCCCAGTTGGTTAAGATGTCAAACATGATATATAAACTTACTGCCACACTTTTACATAGTAAGTAGGAGTGTTTTCTTCTATAAACTTAAGTTATACACGTTTAGACAATTTTGACATCCGGTATACCTAATTTTAGAGGGAGGCTAATGACACCCCTACTAAATGAATTTCTCCTCACAAACATCTACATCACAACCAACTTTTTATATTCCCAATGTTAAAAAAGTACAACAGATTTCATGCACACCCTACTAAAAGGATGTCATTATAACTCCAATTTTATTGTAGTATCTAAAACCCTAAACCATATAAAGAAATTGATGTCTATAAAAAGAAAGAAGTTAGGTTTAGGCAAATTTTAATTTTTCACATATATTATATTATAATATTTCATTTGAATGATCAACATCAAGTAAATGTTGTTATTGAAAATATAATATGGGTTTAAAAATGACAAGACAACTTCATTAATGATTTCAAATAAATGGGCATAAATTATTTATGTTTATAGAACAAATAATTATAAATGTTAATATGAAATTAAAAAAAACATATTGATGTGTTTGTATAGTTTTTTTTGGAAGGGTATGTTTGTATAATCCTCGCGATGGTGTTTTTTTTCTTTTTATATTTTTTAGAAAAAATTGGAGAGAGCAAGTCTTCTCATCATCAATCCAGGGCATTGTGAGAAACCTTGCACCAAAGGAGAGCCTTATACACCATGACTTAATTATTCTCATTACGCTTTTCTCGCAAATGAATTATCTATTTCCTACGGGTTTTACACTTGGTGGGTTAGCACTACCAGACCAAATACCTATATATTTGTCAAATGTAATTTTCATGGATTACTTTTATTCATTTAGGTCAATTTGCTCTTTGTTGACAAGAGCATGGTTCGATGTTATCGTGCTCGATCATCTCATGAGCAACAATATATGTGAATATATCATCAATGAGTATGAATGATTTGTCCATCGACTCATATGCACTCTCATAATTCATTTGAGATTTCTTTGATTTTTGGAATCAATGTTAACTTCGGAGCGCCCGCCAATAATGATTCATAGACAAAGTTTTAGTCAGCGATAATTTCATGAGAGGTTTATGTATTGATGATAAATGGATGTGCCTTACTCATCTTTTCCTTTAGATGAGTATCTATAGAACCAAGTAGCCTCCCCCATTTCCTTTTGAGAGCCACGACCTCAACCACGCCTCCACCATGTGTGATTGCAACACACTTTCCAATGGTGTTGTGCCCTTGTTTAGGGACTTTTAACTTGCGGGTATATTTGCAGCTGATATATGTAATCTTGTCACATCTGGAATAATATTAAACGTATCAGGTATCGAATATGATTTGTTTAACTTCAACTTTACATTAAGTTTTAGGATCAAAATGAGACATAACGAGAATATTTTACGACACTTCCAGTTCTTCCCATGGAAAATCCTTTTTCTTATCTCCCCGTAACGATGAGGAGACTGTCTCATCAAAGTGACAACTCGCTAATCTAGCGGTAACAGATCACCCGTCAAGGATTCTAATTAGCGGAAAATTGTTGGGGATTCATATCCAACTTATATTGAATCGTTTTTAAGGACCCATTTGGGTGCGTCGTGGGGGCGCAATTGGCACATGTACTACACAACCAAACATGCGTAAATGTAAAATCATACTTATATCCAGTTTCCAACTGATACTAAAAACAAAAAAGTAAGGTTGCATGTAATATTTGCATAACCCCAAGAAAATGCGGGTTAATTGGTGCGCATAACCAATGCCCTATATACCATCTATATTCTTTTGATGATAACTTCTATGAGACCATTTTATACATACACATGGGGTATAGGAAACCTTACATTGATCCCAACATATGCAATAACTATCAAATCCTTATGATGTAAATTCTCTAGCATTCCAAGTCTAAAATGACTTGATGAGATAATTAGGGTGGTGAGCCCTTGAACGTGTAGTTAGTTCTAGGAGTGCAACATTTCATGTGAACAATAATGCGACATACATTCATCATGTCGAAACTAGGACCATAAAGTACTTTATTGTCCCTGCATTTTGGATGTTTATGTCCATAAATATGACCTTGTATTCGTTTGTAAGAATGGAAGATTTTTGTATTATATCCTTAGCTTTAGGATGGTGTCATTCCTGTCTTGGCTACGGATTAGGGTATACAAAAGTTTTAGGTATTCGAGAGGGCATATTATGATTAGGGATGGCAAAAACCCCCGAAACCGATGGTGAAAACTGAAAACCGAACAATTCGGGTCGGGTTCGGGGACGTCTTAACGGGGACGGGGCGGGGATCGGGGATCTTAACGGGGGCGGGGATGGGGACGGAAACGGTACTCACCGCCCCGGCCCGGCCCCGATAGTGTGTATATATATAAAATATTATATAAATATATTTATATATTAATATTATATAATATAAATAATTTTAAAAAATTAATAAATGGGTAAGTATACTAATAATTAATAGGCCAAAATAAATACTTTTGAAAACTTTTACGATTTTTCTATTCGGGTTCGGGTTCGGTTTTGGGTTCGGGTTCCGGTAAAACCAACGGGTAACGGTGATATTTTTGCTTAACCGGTTCCCCAACGGGGATCGGGGAAACCGCGGGGACCCGACGGGTATCCCCGATAAGATCCCCGACGGGGATCGGGACGGGGACGGGGACGGTTTTCCTTATCGGTTTCGGGGACGGGGATACCGATCCCCGGCCCGAACCCGCCCCGTTGCCATCCCTAATTATGATAGTGGTGTTGCCTCATTATGTCTTTCACTCGAAAGAGAGTGTGTCTATGTGTATTTTCAATGCACGGATCAGTATATCATGACCATGGTGTCCCACGAGTTCATGTCGAAACATATATGTGTAATTGTCCCAAAGTTCTTTATTGGTGACAAAATATGATTTGATACCCTAGATAATCTACTAGTTTGACACATTAGTTTCTCTAATATATGTTCTTTTCATGTCATTAGAGTTGATGTACATATATACCATTTCCATTCTTATATTATGATTTGCAATTTATACGAATATCTTAACAAGTTTCTCATATGTATAGTGATTTAATGACTATTAATCTTATACCAACAAGAAAGTGACAGTCCATCGTCTAAGTATTTTGATTGGAGTAGTAAATGTTAGTCTATTTTTTATGATTGTGTGGGAGGTCCCACAAAAACACTCAAGTTCTCCTCGAAACATTCCAACATGGAACGCAGAACATTGAGATTTTTATATTTGTAATTATGATGTATTTCTTTACATTTATAATAGTTAAATATTTAGTTTTTCATCAGTAAATAAAATTAATTTAATACTTAAAATAAATTTCTAATAAACTTATGCTCAATCAATTTTAAATTAATCTGATATAGTTCATTTCGAACTTGTTCTCTTTTTTATTTTTTTATGAGAGATTATTAACACATTTTACTTCTTATATTGTTCATTATCTTTTAGGCAGTAGTTGTATCTCTGCTCAAAGAATTGGAAAACCATTTTCGACTCTTGTCATGACCCTTACCCTTTCCACGGTTTTGTCCATGGGGTGCATAAATGTCACATATGTGAAATTATCTTTAACTCATTGTCCTTTGGAGTTGTTTCCACCTCTAACATTTTCATTATTTGACCACATGATTTTTCTTTGTCCGAGCATGTTTAGTGTTGTTATTGAAATAACCTTGTTGTACCTCTCAACCACTTACTGTAGGTTGATGAGTTTGTCTAAAGGTTATACTCTAGCTTACATTGGTTCATTAATATGATTACTGATATATGAAAGGTGGAAATATTCTATGAATTCCTTGCCACGAAGATTGAGATGCATTTTGAGACACAACATTTCTATGTTGAAATCAGCCATCTTTTTGCAATCAAGTGGGTATCATTTTACTGTATGGTTAGTTTGGGAAGTACGTGGTAATGGATACTCCTGATTTTCCTTTTCAGGGCGTCCCACGATTCTTTGGAGATTCTAGTTAACAATATTCCCTATGAAGGTTGTGACTGATGTGTTATCTAAAAAAATATCTGCGTATTTACTAGTATTTTAACAAGTGAGTTTTAGGGTCAATAGGTTTTGATGGTTTTAACATATTTGTCTATCTTATGGTACTCAAGTTCTTCCGAGTCCAGAATGTCATAAATAATGGAGAATATATGATTTTCTAAAAATCATGGTTTATAACCATTCTATTGTGAATGAAATTTCATATCATAATAATATTGGATTTTTTTATGTTTATATTTTATTGATAATACTTAATTCTTATTTCAATTTGTGAAAGGAAATCACTCAATCTCTTGGATTTCCAATTATTAGGGGAATCACATGAATTACCTAATTTTCTATAAACCTTAGGGCTATTTACTGTCGTTTGACAAAATCCTTTCGATATCTTGTGATTAATCATTTATAAATTGAGTTTGACATATGAAGCCAAGTTTAATGTTTTAATACATTAATATTATTGTGAGAGATTTTGTCATTAAACAAAAATATTGGTTTTGACATAAAGTCAAATCCAAACTTTTAACATCTTAATAGGATTTTGGGTGCTTTTGATAGAAGATCAAAAAATATAAGGACAGGAAGTGTAACTTCCAAATATTAATTAAAATTAAAAATTATGAGTATGAACTTATATTTTTAGATATTATTAGGGAAGACAATTCCAAAATTAAATCTCTAATTAAATTACTATATGTTTTAATACCAAATTAAAATCATTGACTTAAATAAACAGTTCAACTTAATATACATTATTAATATGTTAAAATAAAATTATATAAAGAGACATATTTAAAAAATAATGTTTCAATGGATAATGATAAGATTCTTATTAAAAAAAAGAAGCAGCATATAAAGACAAGTTCTTTAATCAATTATTTAAGTTTAAGGGTAAATTAATAACAAATTAAATGATATCAAGTCCACGAATAATGTTAACAGACCCAATTATAATAATAATAACAATTTCTTTTTAAAATAGTAATACATAAGTAGATTAAAAAATGGGAAAACAAAACCCCCCCTTTTTTGTATTCACCGCCACAAGAAAAAAACCCCAATATAATATATTATTATTATTATTATATTTATAGAAAAAGAAAACTACAAACCCATATGAGATTTATAACTATGATCTTCAAAACAAATAAGAAATTATAGACACATAAATCGATGGATATGGTTTTGTGTTTTGTTATTCATAAATTTTCTTTCTTTTTAATAATAAAAAACAGCCAATCAAATCATGTAAAACAAAGAAAGGGTACATTAAATTATCATGGTTAAAAGAACTAATCACTCTTAATGATAAATCATAGACAAAATAAAGTTGTAAGTTTATATAGAGATACTTATTTGAATTGCAATACTAGAAAGCAAACATCTTAATGGTGGCAAATTGCGGATTGAACAACCGTTAGTGCCGGCAGAAGCGACCCGAACTTACGTGCTGATAACGTGTTAAGGACAAAAGAAAATAGAACAACAACAAAATAGAGAGAGAATATGTATTTCTAATTAATCAAAGGCCCTTTTAATAGGGTCGATTACATAGAGATAATGATAATCATAAAATAAGATTTACTTCATAAATAACTCTAAACTTTTATGTCTATTTCTATCTATATCGTCACATCCTTTTGACGATAACACACTTATCCTACAACAATAATATATTATTTAAGATAATCCTGGAAAAAAATCAAATATATTACTTTATCTTTTTTTCCCATAACTATTTTTGAATATTATAGTCATCGATTTTTGATTTGATCTTCCACCGTGAAATTTGTAACATTACAATCCAGAAATCAAATTGATTGCTTAAATCTCACATGTGAATTTGACCATCGACAATTCATCACCGATCGTCTAAAATGGAACTATGTACAAAAGGACCCAAGGAACCGTATGTTGGTTCATATGCGAATTTAAAAAAATCTGAAAAAACCCAACGAACTATATGATTTTAAATGATTAAGTCCTTAAACTACTTTTTTGAATGAAAACTCACTTAAATTTTCTGAAACCGGTTAAATACATCATTGTAACTTGTAAAAACAGGTTAATGTTATAAAAATTTGGAAAAAGTCTAAAAAAACCCAACAAACTATCTGATTTTAAATGATTAAGTCCTTGATTTTTTTATCGAATAAATCCCGAATTTTTTTCTTAAATCTTTTTACCAAATTAATTTTTGAACTTTCTTTTAACAAATAATCCCAAACTTTTTTTGAAAACTAAAATCATGAACTTAATTTTGAACAAATAAATGCGGAATTTTTTTAAACAAAATCACAAATATATATATATAGAGAGAGAGAGAGAGAAAGATTCAAATGAGAACTTTGCATTTTTAAAGGAACAAAGGGACAATTGTGGATTACATATGATGTGGGTCCCATATAATATTAAATCATTTATGATTTAAATCATATTAAATCATAAATGATTTAATATTATATGGGACCCACATCATATGTGGTCCCAAATGAGTTCATTTGTTCCTTTAAATTGGTAGTGTTCTCATATGATCCCTCCCATGTATATATATATATATGTATATATATATATATATAATTTTTCTCGCCGACAAACAAATTATAATAAATCAATTAAATATAGATGAATTATATCATTTTCAATACTAATTACAAAGCATAAATCAAATTCATTAACTTAATTTTTTTATGTATAAGTATTTTATATGTATCTATTTATGTTCTATACATGACTTTTATATGTTTCATAATTAGTAATAGAAATGGTATAAGTAGTGGATGTCTGGATGGCATCCCTGACTATCCGGGTTTGAATTCTCGTGGCTGTATGTGGCGATATCCAGACTTTGGCCTACCACTCTGTGGTGGATCCTGGTCGTGGGGGATTACTCGGGTGCCCGAATGGATCCCGGATACCTAGGGAACGTGTGCGTGTTATTGTCGTTCAAAAAAATTTATGTATAATACTTTATATGTATCTATTTATGTTTAAGTATGACTTTTATATGTTTCATAATTAGTAATATTGGAAATGGTATAATTTTTCTTCATTTAATTGATTCATTGTACTTTGTTGTCGGTAAGAGAAATTATATATTTTTTGTTTATGATTTTGTTCAAAAAATGTTTCGGATTAATTTGTTCAAAATTAAGTTCATGAATTTATTTCTTCAAAAAAAAGTTTGAAATTTATTTGTTTAAAGAAAATAAAAAATTAATTTGGTAAAAAGATTTAGATTTATTTTTCGAATTTATTCATTAAAAAAATCAAGAACTTAATCATTCAAAATCAGATAGTTCGTTGGGTTTTTTTAGACTTTTTCCAAATTGTTATCACATTAACCTGTTATTACAGGTTACAAGAATGTATTTAACCGGTTTCAGAAAGTTTAAGAGTTTTTTCATTCAAAAAAATAGTTTAAGGACTTAATCATTCAAAATCAAATAGTTCGTTGGGTTTTTTTAGACTTTTCCCTTATTTAAAATAAGACTTTAAGATCATGGTCATTGAAAATTTTCATCTAATTATTGAGATATCTTTTCACATTATCAATATTTATAGTTTTCTTATTTGAACCCTCTTTTTTAAATGTATATGTATACATCTGTCTGTGTTGGAATCTCATTTAATAATCGATGTCTTACTCTATAGTTTTGAAGGAAGAAGAGAACAATAGTTTGACAAGGATTTTGTCCGATTTAGATACCCAGTTTGGTCAAATAGATCTCACCATTGATTTAATATATTGATAAGATGAATACGTAATCTATTCAATGTCATGGTGAATATAATCGGTGGTGAAACCATGACTTAGGTAGTGGGGTCTCTTGACCCTAGTGACCACTAAAAAATGAATAATTGTCCCTTGTAGTTTTATTTTACTTAATTTATTTTTTCTTGTTGACCCAATAAAAAACTATGCAACTTATTATTTAATCCTCTTGACCCCACATTCTAGTCTTTCTTTATTTGTCTTTTGTACTTGCTACCATCTTCATAACTCTTTTAGTCTTGTTTTTAGATTATTTATTAGAGTTAAATACAAATTTGGTCTATATGGTTTACAAATATTAATGAATAAGATCCCTTAAATATTTTTTTAACAATTAACATCCTTGTGGTTTCTATTTTATAACACATAATGTCCTTCATCTAACTTTTCCATTAAAGATGACCTTTTTAGCATATTTTCTTTATTTTTCCATTTTTCAAACCACATGGACTAAATCTGTAATTTACTCTAAACTACATAGATATATTTATATTTGTGTAAAACAAGATAAGATGGCTTGGGTAGTTACATGCCTTATGCAAATAGCTTATGCAAATTTGTGTGAACTGTTTTTTTTAAATCATCCTTTTCAAATAAAATGAGAATAAAAAGATACAATTATTGTATTTTTGGCAGTATTTTTATCAGTGAATTATGTGTTTAATTGAGTGGACAATAATTATACATTTATACAATTTTTTTACCGGATAATTTTGAGTGAATTACACTGTTGGTTTCTGTGATTTCTTTAGATTTTGGATATAGTCTTTTAAAAGGATTATGCAGACTTGGATAAACCTTAGTAAATATCTTGGGTTAATTAGGATAAGCATTAGTTTTATTAATAATTATATTCTCAATAGTTTAGCACCAATTATTAGTCTTATCTTAATTATCTTTTAGTTTTAGTTTAGATTATAAATAAGGTTTGAAACTTTATTATTAAACAAGTTTTTGATTATTAATAATATTTCTTCTCTTTTAAAAATACTTTAGTTTTATATCATTATTTTGTTAGTTCTGTATGCTTGTTTATTTTCAACATGCATCCAACCCTACATATGGTGGTTTATTTTCTTGGATCTCTGTTTGCAATAGCATTGGGCCACATTACAATTGGTCTTATAAACATAATTGGGCCAAAAAATTGTACAATTTGACAATGTTCTAGGTCTACTTCACAAATGAATAATGAATGTTTAAAACCAGAAATGTAAAATAAAGAAACTTATTAGATAATTGAGGTCAAGGCATTGTTTGGTAAAAATAAGCTAGTTTATAAATTATGCGGTTTTTGATTTTAACTTAACAAGTTTAATGGACGGTTAGCTTAATTGATTAAGTTATATTAACGTGTTTGATTTTAACTTAATACTAAGAGATTTACTTAATAGGTTAAGTTAGGTCATCCTATCTTAATACATAAAGTTAGCAATTTTTCTAAAATTACCCTTTTTCTACAATTTTTAATCACACGTCTCATTAGAAAAATAAAAATTACCAACATGTATAAATTAAACAATAATACTTTATTATTTTTAAGTTTTTAAATATTGTTTTATGAACTCGCTGAATTCATATTATTTATTTTATTTTAAATAGTTATTATTTTTTTATTTTTTTGTCATTTTAAATATTTATCAAATGATGTATTTTTATTTAAATCTGCATCATCAACTTTTGGATTGCACCCATCAGTTAGGGGGGATCTAGAAAACCATGTAATGTAGGAAGAAATAAAATTTTTGATATATTGACATAAGGTTAAAATATTATTTTTTGTTGTTCAGATTATTTATTTAAAAAAAAAATCAAACAACAATTTATCTTAATTTCTTTAGAGAGATTAATGCTTAAAGGCAACTTAATAGATTCAGAATTTAATGAATAAAAATCAAACAACCCCCTAGTTTATAAACTAGCTTATTTTCAAGTTAAATATTTGGACACGCATAAGCTGATTTATAAACTAACTTGTAAGTTAACTTATTGATAAGCTAATTGGAGTAGCTTATGATGAGCTTTCTGTCACATTTTTCAGTTATACCCTCGTTAATATTAATTATTATTTATGACTATTAATCATAAATAAATATTAATAATAAATAGTTATTTAATTATTACTAATATTAATAAATATTAATTAACAATTATTAATATTGGTTAAAAATTATTAATTAATTTTAATTTAATTATACATATAAAAAAAACAAATACAATAATTCTAACAATACTTATGTAAGTTACATAAAAATACAAATTATACATATTTTATTTTATAGATAATAAAATTGTTTTAAATGATTTTAGTAAAATATCTAATTTAATTATTATTTATAACTTTTAAAATTATTAGTTAACTAGGATATGTAAGATTGACCAATTTTATTTTTATTCATACTATATATAACGATCGTTTAAAATCGTAAACCAATAATAATAATTTATAAAATTTATTTTAACAAATCCAAAGTTTGCTAATAATATATATATATATATATATATATAAAAGAATCGATTTAAAATTCTTTTAATTAATATGTCATTTTAATTTTTCTTTATTATCCCGTTTGTATTAATATATTATGTTATTAAGTATTTGTTTTAATTATATTATAAAATAATATAATTGACTATTTATTCAAGATG
>CM072530.1:53683057-53687286 GCA_036898165.1 Silybum marianum | reverse complement strand
AATTTAATTAAACTTTAAATTTTGAATTTTAAATTTTAAATTTTAGAATTTAATTTAATTTTAATTTCAAATTTTAAATTTCAACTTTAAAATTAAATTTTGAAATTTTAAATTTTAAATTTCAATTTAAATTTTCAATTTTAAATTTTAAATTTAACTTTAAATTTTGAAATTTCAATTTTTCAAATTTTAAACTTTAATTGGAATTTTCAATTTCAATTGAATTAAATTTTGAATTTTAAATTTAAATTTCAATTTCAAATTGCAATTTCAATTTTGAATTTTAAATTCAAATTTTAATTTCAATTTGAAATTTTCAATTTTAAATTTTAAATTTTAAACCCAAATTGTAATTTTAAAATTTCAATTTAAATTTTAACTTTTAAACTTTAAATTTTAAAATTTTAAATTTTTAAATTTTCAATTCTAATTTTAACTTTAACTTTAAATTGAATTTCAATTTTCAATTTTAAATTTTAAATTTTAATTTCAACTTTAATTTTAAATTTAATTTAATTTTAAATTTTCAATTTAAATTTTAAATTTTAATTTCAAATTTTAAATTTTAAATTTAAATTTTGAATTTTAAATTTAAATTTTAAATTTTAAATTTAAATTTTGGAATTTTAAATTTTGAAACTTTTAATTTTAAACTTAGAATTTAATTTTTTGAATTTTAAATTTTAGAATTTTAAATTTTAAATTTTAAATTGGAATTAAATTAAATTAAATTTTAAACTTAATTAAATTTTAAATTTTAAATTTGAAATTTTAAATTTTAAATTTCAAATTTTAAAATTTAAATTTTAAAACTTTAAACTTTAACTTTAATTAAATTTAAACCAACTTAACTTAGAATTTAAATTTTAACTTAACTCAATTTAAATTTTAAAATTTTAAATTTTAAATTTTAAATTTTAAATTGAAAATTTTGAAATTTCAATTTCAATTTAAATTTAAATTTTAAATTTAAATTTTAAACTTTAATTTCAATTAAACCGGAATTTAAATTTTCAATTTTAACTTTAACTTAAATCAACTTAAATTTTTAAATTTAAATTGGAATTTTAAATTTTAAACTTTAACTTAATTAGAAATTTAATTTTAACTTTAATTTTAAATTTTTCAATTTTAAATTTAAAATTTTAAATTTTAAATTTTAAATTTTAAATTTTAGAATTTTGAACTTAAATTTAATTAATTTTTAAATTTTAAATTTTAAATTTTCTGAAAATTTAAATTTTAACTTAATTTTAACTTTTAAATTTTAAATTTTAAACTTAAACTGAATTAAATTAACTTGAATTTTAAATTTTAACTTTTAAACTTTAAATTTTAAATTTTAAATTTTAAATTTTTAATTTCAATTAAATTTTAAATTTTAAATTTTAATTTCAATTAAATTTTAAATTTTAAATTTTAATTTAATTTAATTTGGAACAATTTTTAATTTTAAATTTGCAATTTTGAATTTCAATTGGAATTTAAATTAAAATTAAAATTAAATTTTGAATTTTAAATTTTAATTGGTCTTTAAATTTGAAAACTTAAATTTTAAATTTTAAATGAATTTAAATTTTAAATTTTAAATTTTAAATTTTAAATTTTTAATTTTCCTAAATTGAACAATTTCAATTTGAAATTTTAAATTTTAAATTTTAAACTTTAAACTTTAAATTTTAAATTTAAATTTTGAATTTTAAATTCTAAATTTTAACTTTAATTGAAAATTTGAATTTTAAATTTTAATTTAATCAACTTAATTAATTTTAACCTAGAATTTTAAATTTAAATTTTAAATGAATTAACTTAATTAAATTTTAATTGAAACTTTAAATTTAATTAAATTTTAAATTTAAATTTAAATTTAAATTAATTCAATTAAATTAAAATTAAATTTAACTGAATTTAAATTTAAATTTTAAATTAAATTTAAATTTTAAATTCAATTTAATTTTAGTCTAATTTAAATTTTAGAAATTTAACTTTAAATTTTAATTTTTGAATTTTAACTTAAACTTAAATTTAATTTAAATTTTAATTTTAATTTTAAATTTTAAATTTTTTAATTTTAATTTAATTTAATTTCAATTTAATTGGAATTTAATTTTAAATTTTAATTAATTTTCAATTTAAATTAACTTAATTTTAATTAATTAATTGAATTGAATCAATTTAATTTAATTTTAAATTTTAAATCGAATTGAAATTTTAATTTAATTTAATTTTAATTGAAAATTTTAAATTTTAAATTGGTTTCAAATTGGAATTTTAATGGAATTTCAAATTTAAAACTTTTAAATTTTTTAAATTTAAATTTTAATTTTAAATTTCAAATTTTAAATTTTGAATTAAATTTAAATTTAAATTTTAAATTTGAAATTTTAAATTTTAAATTTTAAATTTTGAATTTTAAATTTTAAATTTTAAATTTTAAATTTGAAATTTTCAATTTTAAATTTGGAATTTAATTAAATTAAATTTTAAATTTAAAATTTCGGAATTTAACCGGAAATTTCAATTTAAATTTTAAATTTTAAATTTTAAATTTTAAATTTCAATTAAATTTTAAATTTTAGAATTTTCGGAATTTAAATTTTAATTTCAATTAAATTTAAATTTTAAATTTTAAATTTAAATTTTAAACTTTAAATTTTAAATGGGAATTTGGAATTGAAATTTCAAATTTTGGAATTTTAAATTTAAATTTAAATTTCAAATTTCAAATTTTAAATTTTAAAATTTTAAAATTTAAATTTTAAATTTTAAAACTTTAAACTTTAAATTTTAAACTCCTAAACCCTAAACCCCAACCTCAAAATCCCTAAACCCTAAAACCCCAAACTCAACCTCAAACTCCTAAACTCAAACTCAACCTCAAACTCCCAACCTCAAACTCCCAACCCCAACCCCAAACTCAAACTCCTAACCCCAACTCCTAAACTCAAAACTCAAACTCAACCTCAACCTCAAACTCCCAACCTCAACCCCAAACTTAAATCCCCAAACTTCAACCTCAACCTCAAACTTAAATCAAACCCAACTCAACCCTAAACTTAAACCCTAAACTCAACCCCAAAATCCCCAACCTCCTAAACCCCTAAACCTCAAACTCCTAAAACCTCAAACTCTAAACTAAACTCAAACTCCCAACCTCAAACTCCTAAACCTCAAACCCCAAACTCTCAAACCCTCAACCCTAAACTCTAAACTCAAATCCCTACACCCCTAAACTCAAACCTTAACCAACTCCCAAAACTCAAACTCAAATTCAACCTAAACTCTCAAAACTCAAACCTCAAACTCTAGAACTTCAACCCTAATCTCAAACTTTAAATCCTAAACCCAATTCCACCCTAAACCTCAAACCTTAAAAATCCCTAAAATTCAAACCCAAAATTTGCAAACCTTCAATCTCAGTAATCTCACCTCCAAATTCCAACTTCAACTTAAAATTCTAAACTTAAACTTAAAATTTTAAAATCCTCAAAATCAAACCTAAAACTTCAACTTAAATTTTCAGCAAAACTTTAAATCCTTAAACTTCAACCTAAAACTCAAAACTCAAATCCCTAAACCCTAAAATCTCAACCTCAACCTCAACCTTAAATTTTAAAATCTTAAACTTTAAACTCCCAATCTTAAACTTAAATTTTAAATTCCTAACTTCAAATTTCAAACTAAACTTAAATTTTAAATTTTAAATTTTAAAACTTAAAACTTTCAAATTTAAATTAAATTTTAAACTCAAACTAACTTTTAAATTTTAAATCTTTAAATTTTAAAATTCCTAAATTTTAAATTCTAAATCCTCCCAACTTAAACTAAAATTTTAAACTTAAATCTCCAACTCAACCCTAAACTTCAAACCAAATTCAAATTTTGGTCCTCAAACTTCCAAATTTCCAATTGCAACTTAAATTTTGAAATTTAATCAACTTTAAAATTCTTAACTTTGAATTTTAAACTTAAAACTATAACTTACCCTAAACCTCAAATCTTAAATTCCTAAATTCCAAAATCAATCAAAATTTTAAATTTCAATTCCAAATCAATCAAATTTCAACTCAATTCCTAAATTTCAAATTTTGAATTCAAATTTTAAATTTCAAATTTCAAACTTAAAATTCCAAATTTCAAATTTTGGCAAATTCCAAATTTTAAATTTCAAATTCAAATCCCTAAACTTTCAAAATCGAATTTCAACTTCAATTCAATTCCAAATTTTC